>PNEQ01123537.1:0-44806 GCA_003012365.1 Medauroidea extradentata
CAGGCTGTGCTGGCGCCACTAAATCCCGTACCACCCCAAATGTACGCTTGCCAATGACAGACAACAACACCGCAACCTGTTTGTTCTCCGGCACGGAATTTGCATCAAAGTAAAGCTGTAAGCGCATCAAATACGAAACAATATCCTCCGAATGTTCATCAAACTCGTCCATCCGACCGTACGATGCCATCGCGACCCCAAATTCCTTCCTCGATTGAACTAAAAACCACCTCGTCGCCAATGTTATGTTTCTTGCTCGTCCGCCATCATCATCACTCCCGTTGCCAACCGCTGCAACCTAAAAAGCTTAACCTTACACTACTCTGCACTACTCTGTTCTAACTACACAGTACTACACTACATACCCAAAAATGATGATTTTACACTGTACTTCCAACAGAAAATTGGCTATAGTTCAGAAAGTATTATTATTAAAAATCTAAAAATTTGGGAAAATAAAAAATCATGCAGCAAAAAAAATTCTATATTTGTATATTTGTCATGGAATGTGAGTTTAATGTAACCTGTAACTTGTAACTTTACAGTGTCAAATAATTGTTATTCATTTAATAATTTCTGTGAAATTGCTGTGTTAAAACTATGGATGAGTTTTTGTCGAAGCCACATAAGGAAAAACTGTCTCATATAGATTTTAAAATGGTTACAGAATTTTTGAGTGTCATTAGTGTAAAAGTGTTTACATCCGTGAAGCGAAAATGTCTCTGTGTATGCGGATAGTGAACTCGTAAGTTCCGACGTTCACTGTCTTATTAGGTTAAACAATCAACACTCCATTAATTTTAATTGCTTCGATACTTACAAGATTTAGGTCTAATACGGACTAGGTATTCATCACAATTTGCACTTTAATTCAAACTAGATAAACTTGGTCATGACTTATTTCGTTCTTAATATAAACTGATGGAAAACTCACTAGGCTAAAGATGTGCTTTTGAAAAACCCAGAGAATCTGTGTTTTAAAATGTTTTTCGCTTGTTTTTGACATAAAATATGAGAATTAATAAAATTATTTCTGCTATTGTCTAACATATTCTTCATAAATTATAGTGGACAAAAATTAAGACAGTGTAGTAATATGTGTTTCGTCAACACTATTAAACAAGTGAGACATCACAAAATGTATGTACCTGCATTAACAGTTGCATTGGAGTCTCATGTACATCCTAGCTTTAGGAACCTAACTTCACATAAGCTTGTATTTGAGTAAATATAACTCTGTAGATACAAATATTGTAACACTACCACCTGATATATGCACCTATAGCTTTTTTGTACCAGTGAAATGGATTTAAAATTGGATGGAGTTACGTAGAATGAAACAACCCATAAAGTAAAATACTTTGAAATAATTATGTGAGTTTAAGGAGAAGGTCAGAAATATCTCTTAGAAGTAGAGCAAGTATTAAATTATAATATTTAAAGGTAAATAAGAGAGTCCAGAAAAAAGTGGTTTATTCAAGGTTTAGGAACACATACTAACTTTGAACTTGAATATCTTAGTTGCAGTGAAGTGAGAGTTTATTCCTTAATGCATAACTCTGTCCAATTAAGAATATGTTCTAAAAATATACATTTCAACCTTTTAAGAAAACTGGCTATGTAGATTGATAGTTTATTTTTAAATATTTCCCACATGAATTTTACTAACTTTTTGTAACTGCTTCTGTGTCTGATATATTGTTTTCTGGAAATAAAGATAGCATAGACAATTTTCACGCAAGAAATACACGCTCAAGTCTAATATACAGTGAACCCTCGATAACCTGAACCTTGATGTCCTGGACTTCGGATAACTCTGACAGAATTTCAAAAAATAAAATCTATTTTAATACAATTATTTTTTGGTTAAAAGGTGTACAAAAATTATGTCTACTCAATTTAAATCCATCACGCTATATTTTAGAACAGTATCAAACTTTATAACATAGTTGTTAATAGCTATTTAGAATTTAATAATCCCACCGTAAAATATCTGGCAAGTTCCGTATGGTTGAATGTTGCTAGCAAGGCGTGCAAATGGAGATGCAACTCGGCAGGCTGACCTCACCTCTTTATCTTTACTCCCTCTTCGCCGCACGAGCCAGGCATGCACTTACATCATAAACAAACATTTCAGTGTGGTGCTTGTAAAATAGATGTAGCTACGGGTCACAATGCCACCTAAGCAGAAATTTGTTTATTTAGGATATGTGCAGTGAATTCAAGATTGCAAAACAAATTGTTCTGGACATTAAAAAAAATTAATGGTCATTGCTTTGCATTGCGATGTAGAAAAGGTAGTGAGAGGGCTTTACGGCCCTTTAACAACGAGGTCTTAAAAAGCAGATGAGGCTGAAGTGAGGTGAAAGAATGACACAACATGCATGCTCGAACCAGGATTTGAACCCAGGGCCTCTCGAACTGTAATGTAACCGGGCACCTAACTGACTATGCTACAAAGCTGTCATGATGTAAAAAAGATGGTTTAGTACATTTTCTTTTGGGGGGGGGGGTGCAAAAAGGGTTATTTTCCCAGAGCCTCACATTCTCGAGGCCCTCACTTTTGAAAAAAATATATGTTAGCTAAGTTATAATTAAAATTTAATGGTCCTTTATTAAGTTCCCAATAACTTTGATTGTTTCTGTGAAATGTATTTTAAGTTTAGAGTGCATGTAAAGATGTCATTGATATACATTGCCCAACGTGTAAGAAATCATGAAGGCCTACAAGCACACATTATTACTGCAACTGAAAAAAGGGGTGGGGTAAGGCTGAGATTTACCTAATATTATAATAAAGTAGCCCTGGAAAAAAAATTTTGAAGTGGTTGAATGATACCTACAAATCAGGAGGAGATGGTGAACAGATGGTACATCAGTAGAGATTAACGGGGTTGTGATGTGAGGTGTTGAACTGCAAGTCAATATTGAAAAATAAGCGTATTTAACTAAGCAAATTTCTGTTATGTACAGTAATTTAAACACTTGTGCAATATGTAGCAATTTATTATCTTAAGTGCATTGTTTTAATATTTTTGTGTCTTACTTTTGTTTGCTTTTACTCCCATTTAACTGTGTAGAACATAATTATAATTTTATTGCTTTTTAATGTGACAATTTCTGTAAGAATAAAACTGTAAAATACATGTTTTATGATTCAGTTTGTATGCGTAAAATGAAATTTTAAAAATTTGTGGTGTTAAAATGTATTCACATGTTTCTGTACAGTGACCCAGAAGGATTGTTAATTATAGTACTATATTTACTCATGTATAAGAGGAACATAATTTTTGTTTCTTTGGAACTTTATAGGAGGGAAGTGTAACTATCAGGCTAGCAGCTGGCTGCCAAGACTATTACATGCGGATGTTAAACTATTTTTCAATGTAATCATCTCATGAGATGCGCGTGGTCATGTGCAGTGTTTGTATTGCTGTTGTGTTGAGACTGTACCGGTTGACCTTAACTACTTCCGCTTGCTACCTTCCTAGCTTATCTCCAACAATTATGTCTTATCTTCCTTTCTCTTACACACCCATGCACATGCACATTAGCTGTTGCCAGCCCAGCAAGAAGGTGGAGAGAACTTTTCTGTGGTAGAAAAGTGCCTTTGTGCCAACTTCTAGCATAAAAATATAAAACAGGTTCAGCCAGTAGTAACATAAAAATAAAATTAATTTAAAAAATTAATATGCCTGCCCAGGTTGTTTGACATTATTTTATAGTCCACGTTACAGTGATAATTTCCCCACTACTCCCTCCCATAACTTAGTATAATAATTACGTACAAATCCATATATATATATATATATATATATATATATATATATATATATATATATAGAGAGAGAGAGAGCAGCCTCTCATGCTTATAGGAATGATAGCGTACCGTATTTCTTGTGATTGACTGATTACCCCTCCACACTGGATGCCTCTCGATAAAATTGACTTGTAACTTGGACAGCTTCTTCCTCCTTTTAGTCCAAGATATAGAGGACTCACTGAAATACATACATTTGTTTCAAATTTCATTATTTGATAAAATAGAAACACAGAATTCTTAAATCAAAATTTATAAGAACCTGATTGTGATGTGATGATAATATGCAGTCTTGCAGAATAGTTTTTAGTCATTGTTAACAGAATTTTTACCCCATGTTTGGGACAGAAACAAATTTACCATTTGCAAGAACCGATTAGTACGTTTAAGTTCTACAAACAATGTGAAGGCCTCTGTTTTGAGCCAGTGTCAAAATGACTTCGCTTTTCTGTTTTGGTTGCTATGGTCATTTAGCAGCAAGCGGGTTGTAGTCTCGCCTGGTGACGTCACAGCCTGTGCTAAATTTTTTCCATAGTGTGTTTATCAAGGCATAGATATTAAAATTAAGTGGTTAATGTGTTTAAGAAATATTAGTTATTAAAATGTAGGAACAAGTGTGCATGTTCCCTGATGCGGCAATGTGTACAATGCAGTGTATTGCCAACCATGTTTACCAACTTTTATAACTCTGTCAGTACTGCCCAGCATGCTGAACAGGGTTTGCGTGGTCGGCCATCCATCAATACCTTCATTATGAATAACAAGTCAATAAAAGCAAGATTGATGCCTGCAGACAGAATCAAGGATTGGAAATATACATGTGATGTTGTTTGTTATTTAATATAAAGAAGCATTTTTCTGTTGTTCACTTGGTATTTACTTATTTTCAATCAGTAAAAAACATCACTTTCACAATGTGTGGAAAAATAACAGTACTTAAATTAAAGTACTCATCCTGCAATGTATGAAAATACAATGGGAATTAGTTTGTCAGCAAGATATAGGCTTCACTGCTGTATACAGGTTTGCTACCACTTTTCTATACCATGGGAAAATGTCCAATTTTATCAAAATTTTAATTCAAAGACATGACGAGGACTCTAGGAAAGAAGAATTTATTTTGTGTAACATTGCATAAAAGGGTACATTATTGCATATTTATTATTTCCTTATGATTTATGTAGTTTTGACATTGTTGTGAAGATAATTTGATTATGTTGCAGTGTTGAATTTGCTATTTAGAGTGCTGTAAGCCTAAATATTGTGACTGTGTTTAATGTAATTGTAATCTTTCAGTTCCAGATAATTTAAATTTTAGATTTAGAATCTTTAAAATTATATATATATCTTTTCACACGAATCTTGATGGTTTCATTTTCCTTTGTTTTTGCTCTCCACCATCTTGCATTGTAGAAAGTTTTGAATTTCGTTGAGCTTTTTACACAAATCATCATTGATTTATTTTTCTTTGTTTTGGCTCTCCACTATCTTGCATTATAGAAAGTTGTGAATTTCATTGAGCTAATTTCGAGCCGTCACTGAATTTGTAAGTTTCTCGAATATGGTAGCCCAAAATCAGTAATGTTGTATGTTGGGAGTGGGAATGTAATGTACATGGGAAAAACCGATGGCACACCTTTCGAACCTTATTTCAGTTCATGCGGACTATCTACAAAATTTTTCTTCTTCCTTCGTACATGGTCAAGATGGTGTAGATTTAAGGCTACTTTTCTTTGTAAATTCTGCAGTGTCTTAATGATCATGTACTTTTTTTTTAGAGTTTCTAGTGCCTAGCAATGATGCAGAAGGCTAACGACCATATTAGTGCAAGAACAGAAATAACAGTGGGTTTCTCTGAGCTTGTGGCCTAAGTTATTTTCTGACTCCAGTTTTTACCACCATATTAGTTTGAAATGTTGTATTGGTCGTCACAACATGATGTGGATATCCCACAAGAACACCTGGTAGCAATATTAATGCATTGAAGAGCTGCACATAACTTTTGGCTTTGTAACAATGTGCCAGAGTGCTGCACAGATGTCATCAAGATCACTGCCAAGGGATAGGCTCATCTGCAGTATGAGTTCAAACGAGGAAGAGACCCTAAAGTAATTGCGGTCTGCTGAATCATTGAGGGAACAACAATTTGTAAAGCTACTAGTTAAGACATGAATTTCAAAGATAAAGTAAATTGATTAGTAAAAATATCTAAGTTTGTTTTGTTTTGGCAAATAAACTGTAGAAATGGCTGAGAATAACAGGAAAATTGTGTTACAGGAACTTATGGAATATTATAGAATATTTAACTTGTTTCTGACCAAACGAAACCGTATATTATGTAGCTACAAAATGGAGATGAACAGAAAATATTCAGAAATTAAGGACATAGTATTATAACAGGATAAATGACATGAAAAAAACTGTTAAGGAATTGAGTGGAAGAGGGCAGGGGGTGTTGAACAGTGTAGTAGGGAAACTGTAGAAAATATGATAGCTAAAACTGAACTACTAGGACAAAATTACCAAAAAATTCAGACAGAGGTTAAAGAATATTCAGGTTCAAACAAATAAGTGCAGGAACTGTTTAAGTTGGGGAAAGAATTAATTTTAACTAATTTAAAAATGTATAAGGGAACAGTGCAATGTACCAGTGTGCACATCTAACTTGGAAAAAAAAATTGGGGAGTCAGAAATTTGTACATTTAGATCTGTGTGTGTGTATGTGTTTGGGGGGGGGGGAGTTGGGGAAATTTTCGCAACAGAGTCAGGCCAACAGTTCAGTTACACTCGAAAGGCTGAGAAGAGAGAAGTTGTGTCAAAAACTACTTAAATTAAAAAGTGAGACTTCAGCAGAAGGGATCAGGAGACTGGTAAACCTGGCGAGAATAGGCCTGAGGATAGAGAAACTATGTAAGAAAATGTTCAAAAGAAATGGTAGTATTTTGTTGCACATGATACCAATAAGATACAAAGAGGGGAAAAAATGTGTAATATACTTAAAATTCAGTCTACAGGACTGTACAATATATAGTACAAAGTTTTTAGTTGGTTGAAGATAGGTCAGCTCAAACAGAGCTAACGGCCATTCCGCAATTGGAGGTTAGTGGTACACTCCTAGCACCATTCAGCTTTCGTCAACCATTTCCAAGACAGTAGAAAGTTGAATTCTTGTTTAACTGATGTACTAGGCTGTGCTCAGTGTCACTGAGGGGTTCAAAATTGTAATTATTGTTCAAATGAAATGTAAGTTCTTGGTATTTTCCATGCTGTTTTATTCAAAACATTTTTCGTGATACAGTTGGCATCGCTCGTCAGGTGCCCGCACAGTTCTAAAGTAAAATCATCTGTAAAAAATGTTTTATACTGTTATGCTGAAGAAAATATGTAAAAATAGCAAGCAGATCACTATTGGTCCGAAAAGTTATTTAACATATGCTCAGTGTCAGACTTGATCAAATTAATAAATTGTAGCAAGCAAGACGATAGCAACACTTAAATACTAAAGACGACATGTAGAAATATTTTTTGGCCGGTTTAAAAGGTTTCTGGTTTTTCTATATTGCAGAGACCCTTTAAGAAATTACAAATATATGAAAATGTTTACGCTTATTGGAAGAATAAATACATATTGCTTCATCATTTGTTACAGTTATCTGATGAACTAAATAGAAGCCTTCAAGTTATATAGGGATTATGGTTTTCAATACTGTACACAAAAAGCAACGAAACATTACACTTGTTTATGTGATAACATTTCCTTATAAGAAATTTGCTGTTTGTCTAGACATTGCAAAATTGTAGCCTATGTGCCTGAACAAACTGATTCACACAAACTTGCAATTTGTGTTGAAACAGGGTGTCCAGAGATCGGGAAATTGTGGGAAGTACGGGAATTGTATATAATTTTTTCGGGCTCGGGAAATGTACTTGAAATTTTTCCTTTCTGCAGGAATTTCTTTGCCACCAATCATTTTGTTGTCAGTCATCAAGAAATTGGACAGTACTTTGACAGCTGCAATTTTAGTTATTTTTAGAGACAAGTGTTTTTCGCAACGCGTAAAGTCTAGAATTTTTCAATTTTTTTTTTTAAATCGCAAAGTCCCATCCTGTGCGAAACTACAAATTAAATGTGACATTTTTACGCTTTCCGTAGTAAATAACTCCTTTGATTCGAGAATTGATTGCAAGTGAATTGACAGAATCAGTTTTCGACAGCAAAAGTGAGATTCAAGTATATCGAAGTAGATGGGAAATGGATGGCATGTGTGGTTTTTTTTTTTTTTTTGGGGGTTAGTGAATGTGTTTATTTATCCGGTTTTCGCATGGTACTTGGTAATTTTTTATGTTGTTCAACATTATAATTATAACTAAAAAGTGAAAATTTTTATGTGACAGCAACGAATAAGTACAAATATTATTCCAATGAAGTTGTGATGTGTCACAAATTTGACTTAATTGATGTCTCTGGAAACAGCAACAATTTTTGTCATGCAATGTATTAAAAAACTAGGAATGAATGCCAAAATACAACATTAATTTTATTGGCAGCAAAAACATTGAAAATATAAAGAATAAAAGTGTTGTGCGTACAAATAGGAAATATAGATGTGAAACACGAATGAATACGTTAAAGGTAATTAGGTTATAGTTAAAAATTGAAATATTAGTCCCAGCACTTGTGTCCTTTACCGAATATTATTTATATTTACAGTATGTTGTTGCGTAAAATGTGACGTAGATAAATTTACGTAATAGATGTAAATAAATTTTAGCTAACAGTTGTAATGTGTTGGGAGTAAGTGAAAAATCCTGGAGGATAATATAACCTATTTAACTGTTACATTTTATTGCATGTACATTTTTTCCAAGAAACATGTCTGATTTAAGACTGTATAAACAATAATAAATATAATATTGTGCTGGCCCCTCATGTTTTATAAATTTATTCCCACAATTCTATTAATATGCATTTCAGTGTTTTTCAAATGTAACTGAACCTTCAGATGCAACAAAAGAAGACTTTCAACAATTCAATCAATTTACAAATCTGTGTAAAGGAAAATATTTAAATTAAATACTGGACAAATAATATTTTTACATACCTTCGCCACCTCTGTAAATAACATAACAATTGTATGGTTATTGTTAGTCTGCTTGTGTAGCACAAGTTAACATTGTATCTTGTTTAAAGCACTATGCTGGAATTTCTCAGAAAATGTTCTAAATGTACGGGGAATGTACTGGAAATTGAAATACCACTTTTGCTGGACACCTTGCTGAAAATGAAACACTGTTGTCTTAAAATTCAAAAGGATTTAGCTCTATAATTGGTATGTATAAATAACATACACGAATCAAGTGTTGCCTGTGATCAGTTTTAGTTGCTTCATTTACTATAAGCCGTACTCTGTGGTGTGGTCAGTTAGGCACTGGTCTACGGTGTGTGAGATCCTGGGTTCGAATCCCGTCTTGGGCATGGATGTTATGTTGTCCCTTCACCACTTCACCCCCATCGGCTCTTATGTTGTCCCATCACCTTACTTCACCCTCATCGACTCTTTTGAAACCCTTCACCTCACCTTCAATTTCTATACAGAAACTTCAGAGTATTCTGTAACCCCTTTCCTGTTTAATTATTTTTTAAAAATTTAATGAAATATATGTTAAGCTTTTATTGTTTACTATCCTATTTATGTACAATTTTAGACCATAAATGAAATAAAAAATAGGAAAAAAAATAAATTGTGTTAAACAACAGAATTACTGCCCACAATAACTCTGGGAAAAAACGTTATCCCGCCTTTAAAATACAAGACGACAGCTTGAAATCACAGTCTGGTGAGTCACCAACAGAAAAACTGCATTCCATTTGAGCATATTGCGCATAGAGGCGATTAGGCGAGTGGTGAGTGAGCCAGATTCGGCTTTAGCGCCTTCATGTTTCAGGGCACAAATAGCTGTGAAGCCAAATATTTTAATGATAATAATAATATAGCAAACATAATTTTTTAAAATTTAAATGCAATGCCACAGATTTTTCTGTACAGCTTCGTGGTCAACAAGTGGCGTTTAGAATGAGCTTCTAGTATTCTTGTTATACGTGTACAGTATTACCCTTGGTGGCAATTAACGCCAAGGTAAGTAACACAGACTCTTTAAGGTGAATGTCTTGTCTGAGAAATTGCTATTGCTACTGAAAAAAAAAAAACATTACTGACAGTGTGTGTATATGGTGTTAATGGGCAGAAACTACATTATTTTCCCTTAAAGATATAACAAGCACTGTGTTTAGTTAAATGTGAATGACCAATATCATGGGAGCTACCAACATTGTGCAACTGCACCAATTATATTGAACTAAATTGCATGCCTTTAGTGTGTGAAGTCTTGTAAACTTCCTGAACTCGATCCAGGCTATGTTAGAAATATTTCTGTAAGTGAATGGAAACATAGATGAAACACAGTCGTAGGAGTTGTGTTTTGTTTTTTGGACACCAATTCTGCAGTTTTCTTTTGAAATGGAACTAAAAGACAACTGGTTTTAGCCTTCTCATTACAACACTGAATAGCAAGACTGTATACTGTCCGTACGCCAGCACTGAGTCAATGGCATGTATGCATTTTGTGTCCTAGATGACATGTACACTACAATAATATCACACAGTAACAAACATGTCCTAACTTACGTCACTACGGCTAGTATGTGCATCTGCATTCTATTAGCCTTGTTGCATTATTTGTATCACTGCTGATGAAGACTGCATACCCGTCAGAGACTCAGAGCTGTCGCGTGGACAATAATTATGTATTCGCTGCTATTGATAAGTTCTCGTTCTGCTGTGACTATGCTTTACCCTCCAGTGTCTTGCAGACACCCGAGACCACCGTAGCTGAGTTTGTGGAACAGCCGATAGCGTGGCCAGTCCTATGCTTACTTCTTTTCCTCCCATCTGGCGCATATCCTGCGTGGGCCCTCAGACATGCACATTAAAGTAGTTTAAAATTAAAGAAAAACAAATTTTGGCAATATATTGCAATATCACACTAAAAATTTAAAAAAAATAATTCTGGATAGTTATTACATTGCAGCTGTATTAATACACATACCAGAATACAAAATATCTACCTTACAAGAAAACATAGTACAATGTACACCATGTGTACAAACAAAACTTTTCCTCACAATTATCAACACTCACAATCTTAGTACCCAAGAACCTTAAGGTTGTTCCAGTGGTATTCAGAATCATTGTGTCAGTAATCTTAATTTGAATGGTAAAATGTGTTTCATATACCTTCCACGAACACGAGAGACTGTGTGAACTTGCTATATTAGCCACTGTGCCTCACACTCACCTCTGGGCACACTCAGGGGTAAGATGAGTGTTCCTCTCCTCCGAGCGACAACAGTGCTCAGCGTATTGGAACAGCTGCAGTGGTTGACTTTGGTACTATGTAGTACCAGCAGCTGCGCTGTCTGGAGGGAGGAGGCAGGGTGGTATCGATCATTGATGTGTGCACTATCTGCCATCAGAGAAGTCTACACTGATTTCAAATTGCCGCGTTCGATATTTTGGAACAGCGGAGTGATGAGAGCCAGAGTACCATGCTAGACGGGAAGCATATCACCTCTATTCACAGTGTGCCAAACTGACGTTCAGGGTTTTCCTTATAGTATTTTTCCTGTGGTACTTTAAATGGTGACCCTAAATTTAAATTTAATAGTGAAATAACTTACAGCTTAAAATCATTGGTAATTTAATGTTGTAGAGTACATAGTACAGTAGAACCTTGTTAATTCGTGATGCGCTGATTCAGGAATTTGATAATTCAGAACGATTTTAGAAGTGTGTAAATGACAGCGCATATAATTAGCGGTTCACGGGCCGGCAAATAAGCTCTGCAAGCCGACAGTCGTGTATGTTTACTATATGGCTTGGAAGAAAGGAGAATAATGTGATTTGATAGAACGACAATACATGGGGGATGAAGGTTGTGTATGAGATGCAAGAGGAAGAGGCGGAAGTGGGTTGTGAGTGAGTGGGATGGTCGCAACAGCCAATCTGGTTGTGGTGTTGCAGTGAGATGTCCTTGACTGTGTAATGAAAGGGGAGAGGGCTGAGGGGGGTAGTAAGCAGACAGTGTGCACACTTGGCTAGTGTTTCGTGTGAAGTGCGCTCTTGTTGTCTGATGTTGCTACACCATCACCAGCTGGCCCCACTTCTCTTCTTTCCATGTACCGTACTGTTACTGTTAATCCGTTGGCCATTGTGACGCTTCCATTTTATTTCGGCGTGAAAACTCAACCCCCTACCCATCCTAAACATATGTATTACTCTAAATGCAAAACAGCATGTCTTTACATTTGACAAGGTTCAGAATTTCTGTGGTCATAATCACAGTCATTGTGCTTTATCTTCAACTTCCCTTTTATGCTTTGGTTAATTGCTAACAATGAATAATTACGACTTTTTATCAACAGTTTTACTGCGGCTTTAACTATGACGATTATTAACAACTATGCAGATGTTATTTTTTTTATGAGACGAGCAGCTAAAGGAAGACTTCGTATTATGCTACCAAGTACTAGATCATAATAAATTCAGAAGAAGGAAAGGGCTGGCAGGCGCTTTGGCTGCCTGTGCGACCACTCAGCACTAACAGGGAATGTTTAGGTAAGGAAAGGAGGCAAGCTATCTTCCTTGCTTTGCGAAGATGAGATGCCATATCCAAGATAACTCATCACTGCTGACAGTAATTACTGGCCTTAAAAGTGAATTTGTATAGGCTTGAGAACATTGGAAGATCTTGTTGTAGAAGAAAAGAAAAAAAGATTCTGATACAGATGGCCTGTCTTATTGTTTAGGGCCCTGATAATCACAATTAATTTTGTGTTTTGAGTTGTGTAAATGCTCAGTTTTCTTTTTGAATATCTAGAGATGAAAAGTACTATCGGTGTCATTATCTTACAGTGCAGCGTAAGCTTGCATGGTAACAAGAAGCAGTAAATCTTTGTTTAAAGTGAGATGCCAAGCAAAGCCGGCTAAGGCTAAAGGAAATACTTCTGCGTGCGTGTGCGTATGTGGCGTGCTGACGCATGCAATTGTAATTTACTGATAAGGATGGCGAATGAGAGAGAGACAGCGTGTAGGAGTAGAAGGGCTGTGATTGTTTGTGTCTGCCTGGTGTAAAAAATAAAGTAGCCAGCCAGGACCTTACAGTGTTGCCACGCTTCAGCAGTAGAATAGTAGTGAACATGTTAGACATTATCACTTGGTACACATACCTTTCTTCTTGAATGTGTGTACCTTTTACGTTTTTCTTCATGTGCTATTCAATAACATTTGTAAATGCAGTAAATTTGTTTTTATTTACTTGTTACATCAGTGCCAAGGCAGAGCGGGACTCAGGATCTGTAGTGTTTCTCAGCCTCGACCTTTATACACAGCTGCGTGCCGTAGGTACGTGTCTGGCAAGCACTTCCGAACTTTTATTGGTTAATCCGTAAAATGTGGCAATCTGTGATTGTCTTGGTCCCGACCATCACAGATTAACGATGTTGTACTGTACAATGATACAAAATACGTATATTTATATTTCACAAAATATTTCTAGTTTTTAATCAAACTATTAAAGTTCCCTCTGCAGAAATATAGATTTTAAGATGGCATACATACTTTCACTACATAAAATTTTGTCAAACTGGAAATTTTTTTAAAATTTTACAATTTGCTTTAACATTTGAGCAGGGCATTACATGTGATCCTGCAAACAGTCACATTACGCTATATAAAATTGTTTAGGTCAAACAGCGTGGCGTGTTATTTGTATACTAAGAAACTCGGAGACAGCTTGTGTGCCTTGTCAGTTCATAGTACATTATTTTGACTGTAGGATTCTGAACGGAAGCTACATAAAAATGTATTTATTGTGATTTCATAATAGTAATATAGGTGTACTTGTATTGCAATCAATATATAGTTCTAGACTTTTATTTAAAATCACTGCACAGTGAAATTACGAGCATAGATTATGGAGATGTTAGCATACTTAATAAGCCTATACAGAATTTTAATTTGTCAAGATGAATCTAGCTGTGACTTGTTATCGTAAATAAGCAATTTTATCTTTACTGAAATGTTGCACACTTACATTGTTCTTAAGTGGATTAATTTAATGTGTACTGGGACAAATATATTTTGTATCTTACCATATTGCTAAAAAACATTCATGTGATCTTTGAACGATTCCTGCAATGGGTTCATATTATAAACAGAACAGTTCTTTTGGACATACACCATTGTGGATGAATGTTGCCGAATTGCAGAAAAACCCACAATAAAACAAAAAACAAAGGAAGAAAAGCCAATAAGCTATAGTCAACAAACATATTAAACATACAGATAATTCCTGAAAGCAATGTAGTCATATCCCAGAAGACGACACAAGAACAAAAACAGATTCAAAATAAACAAAATTAATTTCCAAGTGGAATATAGTCGACTGGGGACAGATGACCCAAAAACAACAACGGACAGGCGAAAAACTAAAAACCAACAAATAAATGGGGTGTATGAAGAAGGCACCAAATGGATGGACAATGACGACACAAATAACAAGAGACACAAGTGGATATGAACACAGGCAAGACACAACACAGACAAAAAACAAGCGAAAAATGGTAGGCTTCTCAAGACAACAACAGATGCGATGTTGACAGTTAGTCTGCTGGCGTTCCTCAGTCTGTACGTGTGCCTGAAGATGGGTACAGATACCAGTTCCTGAAATGGCAATACTGCAACATTCGTCTGCAATGGCGTATCTCCAAGTAAACAGTTCTGTTTATACAACATTTGATATTATATTGATGTGACTAGTAGAACTGCTGTTGTTCTTTGCTGTTTCGTATGAGAATTTTATATTGAAGAAATATTAAATATATCTACATCTGCTGGTATGGATAGACCCAGTGATTTTCGTGAGAAAAAAATTTTACTACAGTTTGTTTCAGTACCTTTCATTCACATATATGCAGTTCTGCTTCGTAGTTATTGACAGCTTGTCTTTGTGTAGTGACGTATTTCATTTGCCTGACACGGTATGGTTACTGCAACACCACACGTATGTGATATGCGTGAGAGTAAAATATCCTATCAGTAACCATTAAAGCAGAACTGTAGATGTGCATGTCTAGCATTGAAACAAACTTGGGCAAAAGTCAGGGGTCCATTGTTATGGGAATTCATGTAACTGTAAACTCAGAGAGTGAAGAGAAATCTTCATTCTTAGTCTCGATATTATAATGGTCATACTGCAATTGCAGTTACTTTAATAAAACAGGTAGACCTACGGTTCTTGATCTAGCATAATACAGCTTACCTCAGCAATTATGAGAGCATTCTTATTTTTGGTATCATTACCAATGAACTTGAGAACCTGATTGTTTCTGAACTTAAGTTTTGGTGTAACTGACACAAATTGTGTTGCTTATATAAGTCATATTAACTTAGGGTAGGTGTGTAATATAATCTAAAAACCAAACCATTATATTCGTTTGCGTCTTTACTACAAACCATTAACACTTCCGTAAGCACTAATGCTTACAATAACTTTCAGTTGAACACAAACAGTTTCAGGAAAGTTTTTGAAATGTACGCAATCCAGGAGCCTCTTACTTACTCATTTTAGTTTTGTTTTTATTAATTTATTATAAGTAATTTCTTTTGGTGAATGTATAAGAATGACAAAATTTAAACTGAGCATGAATGTGTGCACACACACGTGTATGTGTGTGTGTTTCAGGAAAACAATGACAAATGTTAAAGGAGTAGTACCATGGTGGCTATCAAAATTACAAATTCTTAGACACACTGTTTACAGAAATTATTAAATATTAAATGAAAATAGTTTTTTTAAAAACTTCCACCTTCTGTATTTGTATTGTCCATTGAAAATATGTTTTACATAATTTTGCACACATCAAATGCTTAACAACTTCGCGAATACAAGTAAGGTGAGGCATTTGCTCAAAGCTTCGAGATCACAGTATTAAACTTTAGGGAAATTATGGGATGAAGTATAGATTTTAATCGAGCACAAATTCCTTCCAAAAGTGGTTTTTGTAGTTGGCCTTAAACATTAGTTTATAATGTACCCTAGAACATTTTTTGTGATAGTCAATAATTACATTTCGAATCTATTTTCATAAGGAAAAAGGCATGAGGTCACCTTTGTGTGTGTATCTTTTACACCCCACCATTAAATTTTTTATTTGAGTATCCAGAACTCGGTATACATACAAATAAACTTAGTTCTTCATAATGTCATATTAATTTCTTTGCATTTCTTATGATTAATGACTGATTATCCCTCCTGACCAGATGCCTATCGGTAACACAGACAAATCATTACTTGGACAGCTTCTTCCCCCTTTTAGTCAGAGTTATCGAGAGTTCACTCTATGTCAAACATGATACACACAATCTTGGTATTTGAGATGGTCTGTAAAGCACTCCTTTAGCAGCAGTGAGTAATGCTCTTAAGGGTGTTCAAGTGGTTTGGCAGTAATTTATGATTAATAAATGTTGGCCTATTCTTAAAGGCAACCATTAACCAAACACAAATATACAAAAAAATTACCAGAATCAGAATTTATGAAACAGTTATTGTTAAAAAATGGTGTGAAACTGATGTCATGCAAATACTAAAAAGGTTCAATTACACACTCTAAATAAATTAGAGAAAAATTCTCACTATTAGTATAATAAAATGTAAAATTTCCATAACACTACAACCTAGGGTTTGGGCGTAAACAATTTTTGTAATATTGATGTACAAATACAGTAATAGAACTGTTATTTAAAAAAATTACTTAAGTACAATTAAAATGTACTAGTGGTGGATATAAATACGTTAATTTAAAGGTAAATGTGTCCTTTTCGAATAATGCATTATAGTTTACGGTAGGTTATCCCGTTCCCGTGTAAAGCATGCAATAGAAGCATGCTACGAAGCTTGTCATGGCTGATTAGTAACTGTGCAGTTGGGGTGGTGGTGGCTGCAGAAGGGTGTCTAGTATGTGGTGCTGCAAGTGGTGGTTTCAAGAACTTGCTGAGGAGCGAGGCAGGCAACAGGCACACGGTCGCTCTTGTCATGTGAGGCTCAGCGGATGATAGCCAACTTGGCTTCTCCTTCCACCAAGATGACACACATCAAGCGCTTACAGACTATCAGCTTGCAGTAATCAACTTACGTGGCTGCAACTTAAAACTTAACTGAAAGCTCTGCACCCAAACATTTGTTTCTGTTTCACATTGTTATGGTGTCGCAATCCCGCAGCATCTGTGGCATCGCGGAAAAGTAATAGGACGGTTGCACAACCCTGTGGCGTTGGTAGTGTCACAGAAACTTCTAGGCCGCTGGAGTAAGATTGGGGTATGTATTCATATTTTCATTCCACCACATCAGTGTCTCATCGTTTTGTGCAATACTACTGTGACTAGCTAGGAGTAATATTTTTCCAGTCAAAGTCAAGATTCGCGTTGGAGAGACGTTGCACTTTCGTACGAAAACATATTTGTGATTGTGTAAATAACGCTCTGTTGGTGCCGGGCACACATTGCACAAATGGAACGAAAATTGTGCATGCAGGTGTGACGATGCCATCTTGTCTAATGTCTCGCACTATCAATCACCACTCTAATATAGGCTTTTCAATGGAAGATTCTGGCAACAGTTTTCTGTACCAATGAAAACAATACAATCATATATTTATATGTGCTTGAATGTTATGTGTCATACGTTTTTAATGCGAGTTTTTTTAGAAGTTATGTTCGAAAAATAAATAAAATAGAGTTAACTAATAGTTTGTGATAATCTTAGGAGGTAGCGAGCAGGTAATAGTCACAGAGGAACACAACAGCAATACAAACACTGCATGTGACCACGCGTATCTCACAAGATGTTTACATTGAAAAATTGCTTACATCCACATGCCATAGTGTGGGTGCTACAGCTAACTGCTAGCCTGATAGATACATTCCCCTCCTACAAAGTTCCGAAGAAACAAACATTGTTTTCCTTTTATACATGAGTAAATATAGTACTGTAATTAACAACCCTTCTTGGTCACTGTACAGAAATATGTGAACACATTTTAATGCTACAGTTTTTAAATTTCATTCTATGCATTTAAACTGAATCATAAAACATGTAATTTACAGCTTTATTCTTACACAAATTATGTAATTAAAAAGCAATAAAATTCTCATTATGTTCTACAGTGTTAAATGGGAGTAACAACAACCAAAAGTAAGGCACAAATATATTAAAACATTGCACTTAAGACAATGAATTGCTACATATCGGACAAGTGTCTAAATTAATGTATGTAACAGAAATTTACTTAGTTAAGTATGCTTAGTCAGTTTGTCAGCTGTGGCTTGCAGCTTTACACCTCACACCAGAACCCCACTTGATCATCAGTGATGTACCATCTGTTTACCGTCTCCTCGAGATTTGTATCATTAGACCATTTCAAACGTTTGCTATGAGTAATAGTTTTTTTTTTTCAGGATCATTTTATTAGAATATGAGGCCAGGGGCAACATAAATCTGAAACTTTCCTCCCCTTTTTTAGTTGCAGTGAAAATTAGCGCTTGTGGGCCCTCATGCTTTCTTACATGTTGACTGCGCCGTCATGGATCTAATCTCGACAGTGGATATCAATGACATCTTAAACACTCTATACTTCAAATACATTTCACAGAAACCATCAAGGTTAATGGGAACTTGATAAAACCCATTCACTTTAAATTTTAACTCCTTCAACTTATATTTTTTAATAGAAGTGAGGCCTTCTAGAATGTGAGGCCCGGGGAAGTACCCATTTTTGTATCCCCCCATCAAATTGACTAAGCCTGGTTTTTTTCTACGTCACTCTGGCCTCTATAGCGTATTCGGTTTGGCGCTGGTTTACAGTGCATGTGTCCCTGGGTTTGAGTCCCTTTTCAGGCATGGATGTTCTGTTGTTCTTTCACCTAATTTAAGCGCTTAAGACCTCATTCTTGAAGGGCCATAAAACCATCTCGTCACCTTTTCCGCATCGCAATGCAAAGCAAAGGCTCTATAATTTTTCTTTTTAATGCCCGGAACAATTTATTTTGCAATTCTGAATTTATTGCACATACCAGAACAAAATACATTTCCATTTAGGTGCCATTGTAACCTGTTGTTACCATCCATTTCACAACCACAACACTGGAAGGTGTAGTCTGGACCTGCTTTAGACACAGATAAACCACCATTGCATTAAATTGCTGAAGATAAGCAAGAAATTTCTGTTATAAGATAGCATATTGGTAAACATTTGCCATTTAGTTAAAAAAATACTCAAACAATCAATCTAATGAAATAGATGAAAACTTTCAGGAACAAAATTTTATGTATAATTGTTTATCTCTTACCTTAGCTGAGTAATGCGAAATCAGAACTACTATTGTATTCAGACTTAAATGTGCCCGAAAATAAAATCTTGCAATATAGTTAACTGTTCAGAAAATGTCTGTTTTACTCTATAACACACACCACTCAAAACAGAATTTAAAAAAACTAAATTAATTTTATTTAAATAATTTTTGGGTAAAAAGTATATAACATAAATGTTCATTGCTACTTAGCCTTTAATAATTGCACCATAAAATATCTGGCAAGTTCTGCGTTGTTAAATGTTAGTAGCGAGGTGGGCAAGTGGAAATGCAACACAGCAGGCTGGCTTCACTTCTATATTTTTCCTCTCTCTTCGCCACACAAGTTAGGCATGCACATGCATCATAAACAACCTAGTCACTAGTCGCTACCTCTCAACAGATACTGCCCCTCTCTAACAATGTAGTAATTTCTTCGTACAGAGGACACAATTGAACTTTCAAACCTCACCTTCCCCACCTTTTGTTTTTGTTAATGGAGCTTGATATTTTTTCTCCTAATATTTTTTAGTAAATGTGATGATAAATTCTACAAATAACATTTCTGGCATGCAAATTAAATTGGTTGTTACCAGTTACTAGTCATAAGAATTATAGAGCATGCAATTTTGGCCCCCTCCCCCCACTGCTTGCGCCCTGTGCATATGCCACTCTTGCTTCTCTCCCCCCCCCCCCCAGTTGCAACCCTGCTTACGTACATGTACATGGTGTATGGGGCAGTGGAGGGAAACAATATTTCAAGAGCTTTCAAATGGTATGCAACATCTTTACGATATAATGATTGGTAGTGTAGTTATGATAATTTAAATGAATGTGTGTTTATTGTTGCTGTGGCCTTTTTAATAATCTCATTACAGGGTGTTCATGATTTCTAATCAAGTGTCTCCCAATGGTTTTATGTTTCTTAGTATGTATATAAGCACTGTACAGAATTTCACACTGGTAGCCAGAAGTGAATTGTTTTGACATTGTTTGTTGCTAACGCCACTTACTACTTGTGTATACAATAAGTCTTAAAACAACTGGATACATTCCTGAATATTGCAAAGTTTATTAACGACAACTTTCAAGAATAATATAACAAAATTAAATGTAATATAAAATTGTATTGAAACCAGTCTTAGGTTTCTGGCAATCGAAAATAAAAATTTTTTCCCCGCATATAAAGATGTGTGCTTGGTGGGAATATTTTGAAGGCAGATCTGTCACAGATTGCAAAATAAACTAAGTATGGATGTTTGTTCTTGTATTACAATTTTATTTTGTGTTACAATTACAAATGTAACCATACTTTGCTGAGCATTTTCAAGAAGCTTGTCAGTTGATTACATTACATAATTCACCCCAAAGTTTTGAAGTCAACTTCATCACTATGCTGCAGCATTTTTAATATTTTTTATATTGTGATGCCTTTATTTAGGTTGTATCAATTTTATAAATTAAGATTTAAAACAGACATAACTTGGTACAGTGTAAACAAACTCCCAACAATAGAATAGACAATTTTTAGGCTCTAAATTAAATATACTAAGTCAACCTACCTTTATTTTGAAGTGTTCAAGTTTATTACGCTGGCCATCACTCCTATCCATTTCACAGATGCAGCACCTAACTGCTCCAGCTAAGAAAAAGCTACATTTGTGCCACTCCCTGAAAAAGATTACAGTATATGCCAAATTGGTTAATAATAGCTTTAATAATTATTTGCAATATCTAGTGTATAACTTGCAATCTGCTGATTTCTTCTGACATGTATTGAACACAGATAATTTTCAGAATTATTCTGACATTGGTGAGGCGTTTCTCAAACAAATTTGGAATCTACGTATTCAGGGGAAGTTTCATGCCATACTTCATTTAAAAAATTATATTCATAAAAAAAAGTCACTGGAAAGTATTTCAGTGAGATGTTCAAGTGAACCAAGCATTTAAATTCCCCAGTAGATGATGAAGAGTTTGTCTAGATAATAATATTACAACTACCTCCTAGATACGAAGATTGATGGGCCAGTAAATCATTAATAAACCTTCCTTGTTTAAGCTACAGTTGTTAAAAATTAACAGTCTGAGAGAAACTGATGATCTAATCAGAATAAAGAAATTGATAGTTTTGCACTAACATATAGTCCACATTTGTACCAGTCTCCTCAATGGAAGTACAGCACAGACCTAAAGTTTTAAGAGGAATACTAACAACCCTAAGAAAAGTAACAACTCCAAGATCAGTGTTCTGTAGTGGCACTTTTAGCCTAGAGGAACAGAAGACTCAGACCCACCATCAACATAAAACAACAAGAATAACTTCCTTAGATTATTTCAAAATGAAAATTATTGGTTCTATTCAGCGTGCCAACAAGACAAAGGAAGAGGGCGGTAGTATTCAAAGAAGTTAGTTAATCAGCATCTCACATAGAATGTTTATATCAAGAATGTAACAGGCATTAAGGAAGGCAGCAGACCTAAAAGACTTCAAACACTGTTTGCTCCATCTCTTACTGAGAACTAATATGCTTGTCATGTAGTTAAACCCAATCAATACTTTGTACAAGTGCACAGTGAAAGCTCAAGACTGATTCATCTGGGAAACTACCATACAAATGCTGACAGCCAGCCTAATTTTGCTCGGAACAAATTATTGAACCCCATATTAATTACATTTCCATCACCTACATAGCTTTACATGTCATGTAAACAAGGATAATGAGATGTTAAATGAAAGAGGTTTGTTTAAGGAGTAACACTTCTCTCAATACTATTGAACATCTTAAGATAAAAGAAAGGAAAAATTATTAATCTGCTTAGTTTAATTTAGAAGATTTGTAATTAATACAGCTTAAAATATCATTTATTTGATACAAAAAGATTAAATTTCCGAACAAAAAAGTCCATCTATCTATGAAAACAGTTCATATTTTAATGTTTTATCAGCTGGCTTATGTATGTCCAGTGATGTGGGCAGCATCTTGAAGGTAAAATACTAGCAATAAGAAATCTTAAAGTTTTTACTAAGAGTTATGATTGGGTAATGGCTTGTACAGTCTTACTAAGTCACTGCATACTGCTCTACAATTCTGCCCATCTTACTTTACAAAGAAAATTTGTAAAATTTCGTTTTCAGATGGACTGCTTTGGAAAAAATTTTAACATTGGTGAACTGCTTTTTGAGTCTGACAGCTTGGCTCTGTGGTTAGAGCTCCTGTCATTGGGCCTTTGGTCCCGGGATCAATTCTTGGCAGGGAGAAAAATTTACAGTTACCTCCCCGGGTCTTCTGGAAGGCAACTGCAACTCACCACAGTATCACCGTGCCTTGATGTGCTCAGGGGTTACCCAAGAGGTTCAAACCAGCCTCCTGACTGAAAACTCATCATCAACTGCTTTGAAAATGATTTTTGAATAATAATCTCCAAACTACTTGTAAAAAATAAGAGACTGTGTTAGCAATTTCTGTGCAATGATAACTTTATTTGTAGCTCATATCACTTGTTGCATTCGAAAATTGAAGCGAACAAAAAATATTTGAATTACTGAATGAAATAAAAAAAATTAAGATTTATTTTTCTCATTCACCTAGTTCTTAGCAGTTGTACATAACGCAGTGAGATATTTGAACTTTAATGGAATATATATAAAATTAACATTTTAAAATGCCATTTTTCAAAAGCATTCATATTTTTAATTTCTTGGCTGTAGTACATCTGTTCAAATAATGAAAATTCTTGTCACTCAAAAATGTGTTATTTGAAGTATAATGTTTGAAGATAGTTTTCTCTGAAATGTGATGCAGAGCATGTATATTATTGTCATAATAGGCTGCTTGCAGTAAAGTCAGAACTTTAAAAGGCTGTCTGGTCTATAATTATATTTGAAAAATATTTTTTTTTCTTCAGTGGTTAACGTTTGAATACAATCTTTGGTTATAGCTTAGTGTGGTGTGCTTGTGGAGCAAATACAAACTCTCAGTGGAAAAAAGTATTCAGAGCTTCAAAAATGCTCACTTCATTCCAAACTACCTATACAAACATGTATTGCGTTTATAAGGTAATCAGTAGAAGCATAAAAAAATTTTACCTATAAAAAGTGGAGGTGGCAGCATGATGAATATTTGTAATTTGAACTTCAGCTAAGCTAGCTGCATCAGCCAATTGTGGATAAGAACATAATAAGTAACCACGCAAAACATATTATTTGTATGTGGCAAATTGTAGCTAACTTTCCTAAACTGAAACGGCATTGAAAATTTACACATCAAAAAATGTTTTGCGTGGTTCTTGTTTGCCATGTTACATAATGTGTTAGGGAATTTGAAACAGGATAAATATCAAATAGCCTGAATTTACAGGAAGAATTTATTTATGGTTGAGACAAAATGTACAAATGACCTACAGAAAGACATTTTACTGATTACATAGGAACTGGTAGTGTTTATATTATGTCACATTGTGACGATTCTTTGTGACATGTGACCACCATGGACATCCAGTAGGGTTTTCACTCGCTGTAACATACTATAAATTAAATTGTCCAAGTTATCTTCAGTTAGGCGATCCCGTTCTTCAACAGCAGCCTCAGTGAACTCTTGATGGATTATGGGTGGGTGTGGATGTTGAGCAATTGCACCCTTAAGCAAGTCCCATGCATGTTCAATAAAGTTCATATCTGATGACGTCGCAGATCATTGCATTCTGGCGTTGTTTAACTCCTGGAGGAAGATTTTCACTACCCGTGCCCGATGTCTTGCACTGTCATCCCTAGAATGAATTCATCACCAATTTCTTTACAAAATAGAGGCATACAAATAGTCGCAGCACTTCACGAATGGAATGCATGCCTGTCGTTGGGCCGTTAAAAGGCATGAGCGAAGTCCACTCACACCACATATCCCAGCTCAAAACATGACTGATCAATCTTGAAATAGTTGTACTTTTATGACGTGCTGCAGTCGGGTACGAGATCCCTTTACATCTCCAGACACTAAGGTGATGACTGTCAGGGTGAAAGGGAGTCTTGTTTTCATCTGTAAACAGAAAAAAATAGCTCCACTCAGCATATTCTCACTTGCAATGTGCATGGGTCCAGCCCTCACTAGCAGTTGACGCCCAAGAAAGGAGACATAAGAGAGAAGCATCCTTGCATGCAAGGTCCTTGCATACAAACAATTTCTGATTGTCTGGGTAGTCATCAGCACCCCTGAATACTTCTACAAGCAAGCCCGAAGTTCTGTGGCTGTCACCATTTGCCACCATGTGGCGAATGTCAAAGCGGTCTTGAGCTATTATTGTAAAGAATATGACACATCACTTTAGTTGACTCTAAGACAGTTTGCATCAATGTGTGCCTGGTTAAACTTTGTAGTGGATCACTAGAGAAAGGTCGATGTGATGTTTGAAAATTATTTACAGTACAGAATGATGAATGTTACTGTAAAAGTTGTTGAAATATACATCAAGTATTTTTTTAGTATTATTTACCATTATGCGTAAACCTTTCTTTGTTGTGTAGTGTTCAGCTCTTTAGTAACGCTCCTTCACTTTTTAAAACGGTGTGTAAAATGTTGTAGATATGTTCTTCCATGAAATTTCACTTGTTTTTTAAGTATTTGGTTTTGTAATACCATGAACCCACTAACTACAAGCATGGATATTTTTCTGGTAGTTATAGATTGGCTTACAATTTTTGATTGTGTTCTAAATTCAGTAAACTGTGGTGCAGCAACAGCAGCAACAGTTGGTGTTTTAATTTGTCCCTTACATGCTTATTTGGGGACATGTCAAGGGAGTGGACAGTCAACAGAAGTGTTTAAACACGACAGACTCAGTTCTGGACAACCTTCAGCATGTGCAATAGGAGCAGAAAGAGACATGAGCTTTAAACCACTTACTGCTGGACCATCAGTGTTCTCCTTAACACAAGAATGGATTGACTATTGTAGCCTATGTTTCCCCAGACCATGATACCTGCTGTGGAGGATGTGTACCACTTGATAAAGAAGTTAGCATTTTTGCATTGTCCCCCGTCCCCCCATACTCTTATGCATTCATTATTGGTACCCATAATGAAGCAGCACTCTTCACTCAATACAACACAGCACCAGTCTGTGATGTATCATTTTGTTCTGACATGGCACTGCTTCATGCAAAGCTGCCACTGTTTGTCAGTAGTAGTGCTCATAGTGAGTAATGTAGTCACAGATTTGCCTCTGCTAAGTATAGTGAAATTGTACGTGGTCTCACCTGAGCCACTAACCACACTGGCCAATATCATGGACTTGGTTGCCATGAGAGCCTTCCATGCATGACTTACATCCTGTTTTTCTTTGGACTAGTAATTGTCTCATCTTTCCCGACACGTTCGAAAGGTTTGGATGCCTTCACATGTCCTATGAAATAACAGCATTAGTCAGTGTGGTTTGGAAAATCTACATGACGAGATGTATAATTACATTGTTTCATGGTTGTTACAAGGTATCTTTGTGATTGGCCATTTTTGTTGTCTGGCATTGTATCTACAGCTGACACAAACACTGTAGCTTCCAGCATCGGAACAGTTGGGGCAGCAGTACACATTGCCAGAGCAATAATATCAGAGCGCATTATAAAAAAATTCAAAATATTGTCTTTGGAGTTAAGGCAGAATAACAACATTCCTCCATTTATAAACAATATATTTGTATAAAAAGAAGTGTGTCATAATTTTTTTAAAATTAAATTTAATTATTAGTTTAGCAGCTATGACAAACAATATTTCGAAATTGGTTATAAACAAACTTTAGACACATTATTTTGTCACCTGCATAGTGTGGTTTCTGCTTATTACAGGATAATTTATTAAGTTAGTACAGTTATAGAGTTTTTAATTTATAAATTACAAAAGTATGTACAAATTCAAAATGTAATCATGCTCTGACAAACACATTGTGTGACAAGACTCTGTAACATTATTCTGCTATACAAATGCACATTTTTGTTCAAAACTCTGCAGTGATATTCCAGTAAGTCAAACTGGTATATTTTGGTAAATAATTTTCTTGACTATTTTACAGATTACAATCTTTCTTAATGTATAATATGGTTATGTAATGAGTGACAAGTATAAAACTGGTGCTCTATGTTTGGTGCTGTAACTTGACACTTAATACTGAAAAATAAATTATTCATGTTTCTTCATGTTTTCAGGCAGGATGCCAGGTGGAAGACCACTGTCTCCACGACCAATGACACCAAGGCGTGTGAAACGCCGCAGTGTTATTTCACGTGGATCAACAAGCCGTTCATCACAGCATGAAAAAAATAGTGCACGTTACAGTGGTACTCTCCATAGCACAAATCGAGCTTCCTACCGTTGCTCTAAACTTCATCAAAACCCAGTTACACGCCTACTAGAGCAGCAGCAACATAACCTTGACAGTTCAGATGCATTTAGTGAGTTAAATCAATTTCATTTCCCTGTCTCATCACAGTCTAGTATTGTTCCATCTTCTCCACATTGGAAGAAGCCTTTAAGCCATACTAACCCTTTACATCAGAAAAATTTTGTCCATTCCTCAAGTAATGATGATATATACAATAATCGACCATCATCTGCTAGATCAAGTTATTCTAACTATCATGGTACGAGACCAATCAGTTGTTATGTAGGACCTGCTGGTGCTAGTGCTTATACTGTGAGCAGTCAGGCCACTCCACAAGTTCCAGTTGCAAATACACATAGGCGTAGTAGCCACAGGACTCCTTCAACATCAGCTTTTCTAAACAGTGGACCTCCTCCATATGATGGTATGAATTTGAATTCTGAGACAGTTATATGAGTAATTTAAGCATAAGAACATGCAAAAGACATTTACAAAGTTTATACCAAATAGTAAGTTATTTTTATATGAATAAGTTATTTTTAAAATGTTTAGATGTATTAAACAGTTGTGACAGAAAATTTTTTAAATAATACATCAGTATTGTCATAAGATAGTACTGGGCTTGCAAAGCTGTTTTTATTTTCTATCCATACATTCCCTACATTGTAAATATTTATGCATTTAATAAAATGCAAACTTTCTTTTTATTTGTATGGGTACCTTTAGTCCTGTCAATAAAGGTTACAGATATGTTTTGTAATTATTGGTACGAAACGAAATGGGTGTGTCGAAGATGATGAAACAAGCAAATAATGCTAATTAACATAGATCTAGCAAACAACAGTTTTCCTATTACTATGTATGGACACATGCAAATATGACAATGCTGCAACACTGTTACTGCAATCTGTACCAGGCACCAGTTCCCATAGCCAACAGCAATTGCAGTGTGGCTGCGTAGTGTTCGACCAGGGGGTTTATTCTAAGTTTTTCGGCACGAAGTTTACGATCGTGAAGTTTCGATTCCGATCATATTTGGGAAGTTTGTAATTCTAAGTAAGAAATGGTGTCTCGAAAGCTTTCGATTGTCGTTTATCAACGATCGAAATGTTTCGAGTGCTACTGTGCTGTCGACATCTGTTTCACGATTGGGAAGTCTTGTTAACAAACATGGCGGACGGAAATGTGAAAGTTACGTTTATTATAGATCGGCACAGTATTTATGAATCTCCGCTCTCTAAACGTCGTGCTTGATGTAATAACATTAGTGTTTCGTTAAAGTCATAGTTTGAAGTGCGGCAAAGAATTATTAACTCAGTATCTCACTTATTATAAACCACATTGCGGACGAGGAGGGTGGCTTAATGCGTGTAAATATTATATGCACAATATGTTTCACAACCCCACTTATTAAACGTGATTAAACACTTCCATAGCTCGTACACAAATTTAAAAAAAATAACACGAATCTTCTGTTACGTTTGTTAACTATAGCTATTTTAGTCTACACATTATATGTGCACAGTTGGGTGTGTGGTTAGCATTTTGGCTTTGTAACCTAGAGGTGTTTATGTCTCGGTTCAAATCTTCTCAGAGTTTGTATTTTTTTTATTAAGCTTATTATGGTAGAATAGATTTCCATATTCCAAAGTATAACAACCGAATTGTTCTTAAGTTGTATTTTTATGATACTGTAATGCATGTAAAAGAGCAAATTACAACATGCACATTTTAACTTAAGTATAGCAATATTTTACCGATATATGCAGTGAATTTTACTGTATCTTAAATAATATTCAAAGTGCTAAAACTGTGCAAATTCTTAAGTATTTTACGCAATTCAAGTACTATGTTAAGTAGTAGATCATTATGAGTTCTCATATTTTGAACTGGTTAGTGGCCCTGTGGTTAGAGGTGTTAGGGTGCTAGTTCCTGCGAAATAATAATTTTGAAGTTCGATTCGTCACAAAAACGTGATATTTTTTAATATGTATTATAATATGTACGCTATATTCTAGCGTTGACGAGTCATAAGTAAATTAATTTTCAAAAGGTATTTCTATGATTTTTAAAAATTATTTTACGTTTCTGTCATGTTAGTGTAACAATAAAATATTTCGCCGGTGGTTATACAGACTTTTTGTTCTTGCAGTATATTTGAGCTCTGACTATTTATTAAGACACGCATATACATAATTGGCTTATTAAATTTTCTACGAAATGTTGTAATTTAATATTGTTCGGCGAGTTCCTAGCAGCCATTAATGTCAAGACTTGTGCTGAAACGAAACATAGTGCTAACACACTATGCAGAAAATATTCCGTGCAAATAGTTTCGAAAATATTCTTTATTTTACTTAATAAGAATCCCAACATCAGCGAGTTACTTTCTTACCGACTAAAATATTAAATTATTTAACTTACAAGAGTAATATTTAGACCAAAAGTTATTTTTCATGTATTTTTTTCGTAGCAATTTCAAGTATTTATTTTTGTACAGTTGGTTGTTAACTGTAAGTTAAGATGGTTGAGAAAAATGCTAGAGGGGGAAGTCGATAACCCGAACTTTGCCGAAGCGAAGAGGTGACTTATCGACCATACACTAAGAATACCAATTTTGAGTGTTTTCTTTCTCTATCGTTTGGGGCGCGGTCTCGAGGGATCGAAATCGAAAGATTACGATTGACTTCTCGAGAAACTTAGAATAATGTCCCAGGTCACCATGGCTCCACACACGTTTTCTAATGATGAAAAGGCTGACATCCACTTCATGTATGGGCGAGCTCATGGCAACGCATGGGAGGCAGCTTGAATGTATCAACAGACATACCCACAGATAAGAAAGTCTGACAGCAGAGTGTTCACAATGATAATTTAAACACAACATGTGACATGCAGGTATACCAAAAACAGTTTCGACACCAGAAATGGAGGAGCATGTGTTACAACAGTTGGATACAATGTCGGGCACAAGTGCCATACGAGTTGCTGCAGCAGAAGGTTGATTTGCCATACCTCATATGGCGGGTATTACATGAGGGAGAGTTGTACCCATATCATGTACAGCGTGTGCAAGCATTGGCTGCACCAGAATTTCCAGCCCAGGTTGTGTACTGCCAATGGCTCCTGGCAGAATGTGGGCAAAATCCACAGTTCCTTGTGCATATTTCATTTACAGACGAAGCATGCTGGACGATGCCGCTGGTCGGTGGGTTTTCTGGGGGATCTCCCGTTCCTCCCGCCCATTCATTCGGGCACTGCTCCATACTACTCACATCATATCATCCCTCACCAGCGCTAAAGACCTCGATGTTAAGCACTGACCAAAATCTCTCACTCACTGACTCTTTGTAACTAGCGATCATAAACTGATAGTCTTTTTTTAGTTTTGTTCCATATTACATTCCTCAATTAGTGCAACTTCGAACTGCTCGAATTTAACTAATACATAATTAATTTTGATGTCCAAGTTTCAAATAACAAGAGGTTAAATTTCAATTAATGTGAAAGAGCCGTTCAAAACTGTGAAGTTTGTTGTAAGAATGTGTATTTGCCCACCTCTGTGCAGGCACAGTGTGCATTATTCGTCTCATCCTCAACTCAGCCTTCACTCTCTGATGTTCCTGTCAGTTTCTATGTAGTGAACTCCACTCCCTTGCCCTACCTTCTGCATTACATATAATATAGTGATGACATGTAATGAATTGCAAGTAATTTTGTTACCAGTAACAGTTATTTTTTTTTTTTTTAATTTTACTTGTAATTTGTTACTTTTAGGAAAAAGTAACCTTTACTTGTAAGCAATAGTTAACTTTTTGTTTACCTTATACATCATGGTTGAACAAATTTTTTTTAGAATTCTTACCGTTTAGCATCATAAATCAATACCGCTATAACAAATGTCAATATGAATTGAGAATCAATACAAATTAAATAGTGCATAGACTACAGTTACTGTGCTGCATTACAGAATAACATTCTTTGCCATATTAAATCTTTTTTTATTAATTTCTGTAATTTTTGTTTTTTGTATTTCTTTAATTCATTTGGCAATGACAGTGAGTTGAAAATTACTAACCGATACATTAAATGTAGAAAGAATGGAACCCTTGAATTTATCAATCTTGTGAAACTTAAAATAAAACTTAGTAAAAAACTTACAGCTAATCTTTAGTTCCATATCATTAAGCCAAATGTATTAGACTATTTAATATTACCTAATTGTTCATCTTTGCTGATCATGGCTAAAAATTTAAAAATATATATCTTTAATTAACATTAGTTCAAAATTAAATTAATCCACAATAGTGCTAAATGCTCCACTTTAATTGTATTTAATTCCATTCATTCCAACATTATACACCTACAGTCAGTGATCGTTCTAGGTTGTCTTATAGAATATTCCAGTACCTGCTCTGATTTGCACTGGCCGAGTTCTGAATATTCTAGTGGAGGGTGTTGTGTATAAACCAGCTATGCCCAATCGATACTGAAAAGTATTACAGGTGAAAACGTTTTCAGTTTTAAAACTGTCTTAAAAAGTATTTTGGTCCTGTAGCGTGTTTCAAGTATTTCTTTTACAAGACTAAAATAGGCCTACTTCTTGTAAGAATTGTTCGAAGTTGAGAACCTTTAAATATGTTTTTATTTACAAATAATAATTGGCTCATAGCTAGTTGATGCATGACACTGTCCAGTTAGAGTGCACTGAGAGAAATTTTTCCTGCTATGTCTTCAGAGAGTATTGCATTTCAGTGCAAATATAACAGCGACCACTGGTTGTGTCAACAAGGAGAAATTGTTTGCTGGAGTGAAAAATCAGCAATGGTCTGTCAGTTTGGCACTTGAATAATATGTAACAGGCAATGTAATTTAAAAATTGTTGTTTCAGTAATACTACTGTTTGTAGCTTGGTGTAGATTAGAAGTTTGTGTTTATTTTAGTTTCCTATCGTAGACCATTCCAATTTATTTCTGTCCTACAAACCCCTATTCTTTTCAGCAACCATGTACATTATATAGTAATTTGCAGAAACACACATCTTGTACTATTGTACATACCGTTCTGTTCAGTCCTCTTCATTTTGGTAGTTTAACAAGTTACTTGAAAGTCTTATAAAATGCTGTGTGCTGGATTGATGGACAGTTTAGTAGAGTTATAGGAAACTACAGTAAACATTTATGCTTCTACTTCCTCTGCTTGTACAGAACGAGATGTCTTCTTGTACAAGTTTGTTAAGTGCTACTTAACAAAACTTGTAAAAACACAAATGCTATAAGTCTGTGTTATACAATCTTACTACTGTATCTTAATTTCCACCAGTTACAGGACAATAATACATTTAATTTTTGCAGTTCAACCTAGCTTACCTGCTGAACAACTTTTTTTATAAATTTAACTGATACTGAACACACTGCAGTAAATAGTTTCTGTGGCTGAGTGTGTTGTAATTGCACACACATAATAAGGTAATTGAACTTGTAATTTGAGTTCTGTAAACTACTTCCTTAAAAACCCACTAAACCCCTACTAAAATCTCCAGCCTCCTTATATTTCACAAACTCCTCCAAAGGTAAAATTCACTCCTCCACCAGCATAAATATAAGTGAACTAGTGAGTGATTTTGGTCAGTGCTGGTGAGGGGTGACATGAGGTGAGTATGAAGTAGGTATCGTGGGAATGAAGGGGCAGAAGGAAAATATAAACATAAAACTGCCTACTAAACCAGCTACACAATTACAAAAATATTACTTCAATCTAATTTTAAAGGAACGTCAGCAGGATGTACTATAGGTAATTTATTGTTTATCACGTATTTAAGAATTTAAATGATGCTGCATAAAACAATAATGCATATTGCGATTGTACCTTGTTCCACACTTGTGCGCAACTCTAACCCTGAAATAGTCAGCCCTAATTTTTTACTTTAGATAATACTGACTTATTTCAGACAAAATAATTTTAAATTATGTGGTTTAAGGCCACAAAGCATGTCACTTACCAAAATAGACGACTGCACCCTGAGTGTGTGTGAAGGAACAATTACCTGAACTAGGATGCCACAAACTTGAGAGAAGCATTTTATTTGTTTAATTTCTGTATATTATATACTCTCCAACCCATTCTTAGCATTCTAGGTTACTCCCAGTCATCATTAGCTTCATGATTCTAACAATCCTGTTCCTTAAAACACTAACAAGTACATGCTTGCAGTATTTCTGCTGTTTATTTGTAGGCTTAATTTGTCACTGCCTGTCCCAACATATCTCTTAACACTGGGAAACTTTATTTTTTAACCCTGTTTGGAAATGTGTATGAGTTGTGTTCTACAATTTACATAATTTGGTGTATACATCTACACTTTCATGTGTCCAAGGCGAAATACAAAATGTTCAGTTTCTCTGTTTTTAATCTTGTATTCTTGTATTTCGTTCATGCAGAAATGTTTTTATGTTAGTCTGTTTCATTCAGTTCATAGTAATTTATGCATGGTTCCAGTGGAATGCTTTACTACTTTATCTAATTGTACATATTACAGTGATATAGTTTAAAGTAGATGCCTCCCTGAAGTTTGTGACAATCAGGCATACCCTGGGCATTGATGAAATATCCTCAGCGGCAGAATCTTCTATCACCGGAGTGCTCTTTACTGTTGTAATGTTCAACACAACATCTGACAAACATGAGAATAAATCATATGTGATGTGAATTTGTTCAAAGCTACTGATACAGTCATTCAGAGTTGCTGAGTACTGGAGATGTTTTGTCTAAAAATGTAATATACAATCACAACATTGACTCATATATGCAATTAATATTAATTGAGGTTTCTGGACTTTCATAAATAAATATATCTTGTAATAAATAATTGGATAACTCAACTTAATTACTCATTGTCACACTGACTACTTTGAAGAACTCTTAACTGAAATTTAAGTTTGTCAATGAACTTAAAAAGAAAGTTAATGCAACACATTGTTTTTACAACTGGTAGTATTGTTTCTTCAGTAAAATTAAAATTATTGTTTTCTCAATAATATTAAAAATTAGTTAGTACGCACTAAATCGTAACACTTAAATATTTATATTTGTACTTGAAGTATGGTAAGATGCAGAGATGTGGCAGCCATATGATGTGTAGTGTTATTCTCACTGAACACTGCAACTACTAAGTACAGGTGGGTCAGGATAAAATGAGCACTACAGAACCTATGGTTACTTTTTCATTTAGATACAATGATTTATAGTTCCCTGCTAGTTTTTAATGTCAACAAACCACCTTAAACAACAACCAAAGTGTATTGATAGTATCATAGGTACTCAAAAGTTAACTTCTTAAGTCACAAATATTTGTTAAATATTGTTCTAGACACGATGATCTTCAGAAGTGCTCACTTTATCGCCAACCACTTACGTTCATGCACACCTATGAAATGTGTAGAGGCTATACCAGTTACACATTTCCAGCTAGGTCACATGAAGATTACCATTTTGAGATGTGTAACTTGCAAGAGAAATTTTTGTTACATATTTTGTATTTCACACTATACATGTTTAACAAAATCATTGGTTATACACCTATATCAGTAATATCACAGTTTCAAAATAAAAAGTAATAATTATTGCTTACTATCTCAACATTTTCTATTTACAAGAAATTGAATAAACTACATTGCATTAACAGAAGTTACATAAAAACAGTAGCACTTAAATGGTTGAGTATTTTTTTATTGAATGTTGTATCACATGTTGCAGAAGATTATAGCTCAGTAAGTGTTTCGTTACTTTAAATATTAGTACAAATTATTTCTACAGCGTTGCTGGATTTATTAATAAAGATAACTTATGTTAAACAAATGCATTGACAACTATGAAAGTTTACTTTAAAACACAATTATAAATCCAGAATATTTATTGAAAACCAAATTAAAGTTTTTCACTTTGCAGCATCTACCAAAACAAGTTAGTTGTAATAAACATTTCAGACAACAATGCTCTTCTAACATGCTGGATTAATAGGCCTACATAAAATTTTGCTGACAATGATTTTGATAATGCTTGTGCAAATTTGAAATTGGTCAGAACTCAGCACCTACCATCACAACAGGGCCTGGATTTGGTTTTGGAGACACACACTTTAACAAAAATAAAAAACCTTGAATTTCCCAACTTCACAAAATCAGACCGAACACATTTCCAAACTGGTACATCTGCTACACTGTGTTTCAACTCCACGACGACTGATCACACATCATCTTGAATAAGTAGTAGTTCAGTTTTTGCAGCTGTAGTACGAGTCTCTGGTGAACATACTCTCGTATCTCTGTGCTGAAAGAATACTCTCTCATGTGTTGTAAACCAGATGGTAGGTCCCATATCTTGTGAGGGTGGTTAAAATATTCTGGAAATTATTTTCCTGAAAAAGATGAACATTCACATACATAATTAGTTTTGAATGTATTAAATAACATTTCAACTGATGAAATCATGTGAACATATCAACCCCTTCTAGCTACAAACATTGAATTTTCATATGAGTAAATTGTTGAGAGGTGTAGCTCCAATTATAAAAAAATTTCTTCAAGAAAAAAATTTAATAAACATCTTATAAATATTCTTAATGGATAAACAGATCATTTATTAGTGATGTAGTAGTGTTGGGATGTCTACATGTCATCTGCATTAAGAATACAGCTTTCTTAATGTGGAGGAAAATCCTGATGTGCACCAGAAGATCCAGATTCCAGAATATTAAAAAAAAAATTTAGTAAATACTGTCACTAATGATTGTTTACAATACAGTGCAAAGAGCTAACTATTGATGGCAAAGCATTCTAACAGCAGTTTTTAAGTGTGTACAAAACAAGTTAGCCCTAAGCTTGGAATATTATTTAAATAATCACAATAATTATAACTAGAGGTCCGTAGAAATTGTTTTATTTTTCAACAAATTTTGTTTTTAAGAAACTGTATTTCGGTTTTATTTTATTGTTATTGTTTCTTTTATTTTAATTATTAAATTGTGTCATAAAAACTTAATAAATAGGCCTACGAGATTTAACAGACACAATCAGTGTGTTTATTAATACAATAAAATAATAACAAAGCTTTATAAACCTACACTTTCATCCATAAAATTAATTTTTAGAAGAAATCTAACAATTTTTTTAAAATCAAAATAAAAACATAACTTACTGCCAACCTCCATCTGTAGCAATACCTGTGTTTGAAACTACCATGTACAAATCTTAAATAAATATCAGTATTACAAATTTAGTTTTATTTAATTGTAGCTAGAGGGGTACAGTTTTAGGCAAAAGTACAAAACAAATCACACATTCAGTTGAAAGACACCATGGTAGGTACAGATTTAAGCATTTTCAGGTTTCAGCTTCCTTCTTTGGTCACTAACAATGTAACATGTTGAAGATCTCTCTAAGTCGGCATTGGAAGCAGGCAACAACAGCAATTTGAGAGCAACAGTTGAAAACTCTGGATATTCTCCTATGAGGGAACAGAGACTCTCACACAGATAATATTGTCTGTAATATAAAATACATAATTTTTAAATTGTTTAGCTCTGATCTGAGGTGTTACTTTAGGTTTTGGCATAATGAACCGTATTTTAACTTCATCCAAAATAATATATTTCAACCTCTGCAGGCCTATTAATTTACGCAATATCACTGACTCCGTAGTTCATAATTTAAACAATACAAAAGTTCACCAAAGATTACACTCATCAATGTTTTAGATACTCCTGCACGAAAAAAATTAATACAAGATGGCGGAAGAATGAAAACTTGTGAGCAGGTTACAACCATGGCCGTGTTTATGACGCTATTTTACGTGACGCCATGTTGGTTTTGTACCGTAACGTTAATATATTAAGATAGTTCGACGTATGTAGGTTGGCAGCAATGACGACGCACTATGAGTTCTATGCAACTTCTTTGTTGCTTCTATGACTTGGCTGGCGAAGTTTTTTTTCTTGTTGTTGTGCCGACTTGTTCTCTTTACAGCCGAGTAAACATTTTCCGATTAGCGTAACATAACCTTTTGATTAAAATGGTATTCATGCTTTTAGTTGCCACATTTTCAATGAAAATCATCACACTTTTTTTAGACAAATACGGTGATTTTAGTATTATTTTGTGGCGTTGTGTCATTTCGTTGTTTTGTCGCGAATTGATGTCTATTACGGTTTTATTTCGCGATTCGCGAAATTTCCATGCCCCTAATTATAACAATTTTTGCAACTGGTCTGCCGCCCAGTGGCAAGCATAGCCATCACCTTTACACCATCCTTTCCACAGTCTTTCTAAACTGTCTCGCTCCCCTGAACGATACCATCTCCCCTTGCAACAAATTCCACTCCCTGGAGTCCGTACCAGCATCGACTGTCGCTCCCACTCCATTCTCAGCCAGACCCGCAATAATTTTCTACTGTTGTTTCTTCTATGTTTATAGATACCCTTTTCAAGATGTTCACCTAGTGCACATCAACTCTTTCCACCAATCACTATCCTATACATGTTACCAGTCTTTCCACCATTCTCCTGTCCTTCATTGTGTTCCATCTTGCCTCTCATCATATTTGGCAGTATGAAATTACTTTCATAGTCTCCAAACTGCCCCAGCGTTCCCCACTCACCCTTCACCCATCTGGCTGGCGAGAACATCTAATGCTGGAGTGGAATTTATGTTTGGAGGAGTTGGTGAAGGTGGCTGAAAAGTTAAGGAGGGGTTTGAAAAGTAATTGAGGAAGTAGTTGAAACTTGCCACCAGGCGGTTGTCCAATTGGAAGAAAATTATTATTATTTACTTAATTTATTGATAAATTCAGTCTTTATATCCTATCTGCTATGTGATACTGGAGACTGAGTGAATAATCTTCTGTATTATGTAATAGCTGTAAATTCTTGTGACATAATTGTGCAATTTGCAATTGGGAGTATATAAAAAAAACTGAGGTATGGTAGATTGAAACCTGAAGCACGAGAATAATAATTACACAAATTGATGTATTCTCTTTCTGTTGTTTTTGTGTTTCCCTATACTTACTTGTTTGCTGTCTACACAGGCGACCTGCAACTTTACTATGCACATATACTACTAATTTGAATTGTTTAATTTCTTACACATAATTTATGCTAACTTAATGTTTTTCTATTATTGTTATAAACTGCTCGCATCTGCATGTTTCTGTGAGAGCTAATCACAAGATCCCTACCTTGAGCTCTGCTCAAGGGGATCGGTAAGTCAAAAAAATAAATATATAAATTTTAAATTTTTTTGTTACATATTGTTTCACTTTTATGTCTCTGTCATATCCTTAAATGTACTAATTGAAGAGGTTGGGAATAAATAATGATAACCATCATTCCTGTAGTTATCAGCTTAGCTGTAATAAAGTATGTCAAATTTGGAAAAAATTGTTACATAAATTTATCATCTATTATGCACTTTAAAGTAAAGTACCTACCTACATATTTTGTAAATAAGTATTTTTTAAATTTAAAAGATATAATATTTTACATTGGCTGTCTTATGGGTTATAATAATTTACTCTTGAGATCTTCAATTTTTAGTAGCCTAATGTTATCTACTGGTGGGTTGTTTTAATCCACTCCTCGAATATAAGAAAATGTATTTTTGCAATTATTATGTATTACCTATTATAGGAACTAATTGAAATATTTCTCCATAGCACATTAATTATTCTATTAACATTTTAGAAATGGCTAAGCTAAACAGCTTTAGCCTAGTGTAGAATCCACAAAAATTACCACATAATAAAATTTTTACCTCTGAAATGTTGTTGAAGATCACTAAAGTAAAACAAGTACACAACTTACCTTTTAGAATATGGTTCAGCAGACAGCTCCTAGTGTATTCCAAGTCGACATGCTTTTACAGCTTATCACAAAGTCTTTCTCACATATACTTCCTTTAAAACCTGAATAATTCAATTTACATCCTTAACACCCTTATTGGCGGACGAGCATTTAAATACAATTTACATCCTTAATACTCATATTTGCGGTCGAGCATTTAATATTCGGTAGACTGTCAATTCTAGCCTGCACTACATAAATTATTTCCGCATAATTACGTTAGTATTTCCACATTGTGTAATTTCATCATAAAAACCTCTACACATATTTGCTGTTGTCAAAATCAGGATGCATTTGCTGCATGACGAATATAATATAGGGGATGCCCAGGAGTATAAATATTTAGGGGTGATGTTGCAGGGAGACCTTGGGTGGACAAAACAGGTGCAGCGAGTGGTTGCTAAGGGGAGGAAGGCCTTGGGGATGATGGAAAGGGTTTTGAAGGGTGCGAGCAGGGAGGTAAAGGAGAAGGCATATAAGTCTATGATTAGGCCTATGCTAGAGTACGCAGCTGCAGTATGGGACCCATATGTGGGAGTGGAGGTGGGCGAGCTGGAGAAGGTTCAACGTAGGGCGGCAAGATGAGTGATGAATAGGTGGAGAAGGCAGGGGCAGGTAGGAGAGGATGAAAAGAATTACAGACCATCCTTAATGATGAAGGATATGGGGTGGTGCCCCCTGAAGGACAGGAGGAAGGTAGAGAGACTGGTCAGGATGTATAGGATGTTGAATGATGGGGTGAAGAGAGGTTGGAGCAGGCTGGGTGAGAGGTTGACCAGGGGACTGTATAGAGGGAGGAGAGACAACGGCTTGAAGCTTCAGAGGGCGTGGAGGCGGACCGAGAGGGGGAGACAGTCTATGCTTGTGAGGACTGTAAGGGATTGGAATGTTTTGAGTGAGGACGTAGTGATGAACGGGAGTGTTGGTGGGTTCAGAATAGCATTGGAAATGCTGGGGAACTAAGAGGGAGCAGGTGACTTGCCACCGGGCGGAAGCCCATTTGCGAGTGAATTATTATTATATTATAATTAATACAAATTCAACTTTATACACACACAACACAATTCGCCACGCCCACGAAATTAGAAAATATTTACTTTTTTATATGTTCATCAACAAATACTTTTCACTGCCTCCTTGTTTCATTGCACGAATTGTGAAGAAAGTTGGTGGTCTAGATGGCTGTGTCGCTGTGTTGCCAAGTCATCTGACCTTAGCTTCGAAGTCAGTAGTATCTTTTAACAACAGTGCATACTGAATACTAAATGTACGACAGTTTTGTTAACATTTTAGGTCGTCAGGATCGTTGGGAGAATTTTGATTGTCGTAATAATTAGGATAGTTATGATAAAATTGAAAAGTGTAAGCTGCTGAAATACAATTGAAGAGATATATGTCATGTTGAAACTTTAAGAGACTTATAGTCATTTTATGCAAATTTGTGTTACTACCGACCCTTGCTACTTGCAATTGCTCATAAGTGTATTTGCATGCTACACGTGGGAAAACTAACAAATTGAGTGACTGCTAGTATCAAGTAGACGGGACCAGCTGAAAGATTTACAACATGGGTAAAGATAAAGCACCCCAAGATAGTTCAAGTAATAAACACGGGTCTGGTGAAGAAACAGAACATAACATGTCAGGTAACATAAAACCAGAGGATCTTAGAATGGCCGTAGTTAACCCACAAATTGTACAATGGCTGCATTTTCTTGAATGTTGCGAAGGCAAACCGCAATAAGACGTAGATTTTTTATAGATACAATTGATAATTTTGCGGATATGGTAGGATGGGGCGATGCTGAAAAACTTACATGTGCCAAACTGAAACTTAAGGGACAGGCTCTTATTGTATTGAAGGCAAACCCTCAAATGAAACAGTGTGCCAATTGGGCTGAGTTTGTGACATTTTTGAGAAAGAATTAAAAAATATCCGAACATAGGGTTGCCTCTTTTCATAAATTTTTCAACTGTTTACAAAAGTCTGGAGAAACAGTTAGGGAATATGCGACCCGCCTTCGCTTAGTCGGGAGCGGAATTGTTGCACATGGTCCGCCCGACGAAGCTAGTGTGAGGTCAAAAGTGTTCGAAGAAAATGTTTTGGCACAATTTCTGAAGGGCATGCGGAGTAGTATCCAGGGTTTCGTATTATCCCGTTTACCGCGTACATTTGAGCAGGCTGTCACTTTCGCTGAAGAGGAGGAGCAAAACGAACAGATGGCAGGCCGTAGATCATATGCTCATGTAGTGGCAAATACCATGGTCATATAGCAAATACCGCGAAGGACCCACATGAATATAGGGATAGCTTTAACAACTACAGAAGTGAAAAGAAATGTTATAACTGTGGTAAATCGGGGCATTTGGCTAGAGAGTGTACAGCAAGAAAATGCTGTAACTGTGGCAGTATAGGTCATATTTCAAAAGATTGTAAACTTATCAAATGTAGTACTTGCGGACGTGAAGGTCACAAAGCTGAAATGTGCCGCGTACCTAAGTGTAAGTATTGTAAGAGAGTAGGGCACAGAGAAGACCAATGTTTTAAGAAAGGAAATTTAAACGGGGAAGGCCCCCAGTCACAGCCCAGGGCTGGAGAGGCACGCCATTAAGAAGTAAAATTGTTAGAACCAGGTCACTACCTGTAAACAGTGTTAACCTACAACCAGGATTATTAGCAGATGTGTACATAAACTCAGAACCATGTAGGTTACTTGTTGATACAGGAGCAGCCGTAACTATTTAAAAAAAAAGAGTTGTTTTAAGGGGGGCACCTATATGCGGACTCTTGATGATGATGTGGAATTGCAGACTTCCACCGGCAGTAAGCTAGAGTTGTTAGGATCTGCTGTCCTAAATATTTTAGCTGGAGAAGAGATGTGTATTCATTATTGTATTATATGTAGTGATAAAATGGTTTTCAATGCTGATGGCTTGTTAGGGTTAGACATCTTGAGTAAATTTTCGTGTAAAATTGATGCAAACCAAAAGTTATTAGAAGTGGGTGAAAAAGTTATCAGTCTGTCCACACTTGATTTATATGGTACAGCTGGTGTTATTGTACGAAGAGATAAGACAGAGCAGACGAGTTCGAGAGAGGGCACGTTATTTGTGGAGTCCGGCACGACGGGCAATGTCGAGGCTCCGTTATCAGAGCAGACTGTGACCCCCGAGGTCGGCAGTATTATCAATGAGTGTAGGGCGGCACATGTCGCCGGACTGTCTGAACGTAGTTTTGCCAAGGCCACTGGGACTGATCACCCTCCAGCGGCTGCGAGAACACGCGACAGTCGTGGTCCGAAGCGGAGAAATAAGGCAACCCAGACTTTGCAGTCTAACGACTGAAGTTGTGGCCCTTGTTCTTCGTGCCCCAGGGATGATGATATCTCACGCCTACGCTCGAGAGGTGGAGATTATTCAGGCCCTTGTCCTGCGGTTCGTAGAGTAGACATTCCCGTGCAGTCTAATGATGGTGGCTATCGCTCTGACTCTGCAGACCCAAGTTCACACTCTTTTGAGAGGCAAGTAGCGCGGGTGGATTTGCATGTTGCGACTGTAATTCCACGCTGTAGTGAGCTGACTTGCAGAGGTAAAATTAAAGATTTTCATTTGGGTGAGGAGGTGGTAATAGAGTCAGTGCGCCCCGGGGAACACCTCATTATTGAGAGATTATTGTGTAAAGTTGATGAAAGAGGCTGTGTGCCAGTATTTGTAGTAAATAATTCTGAGAGAGATATAAAATTGCAGAGAAAAACTGTGTTATGGGAAGCGAGCCCCTTAAGAGAATTTGAGTGCCTGTTGTATTTTGAGGAAGGAAACCCGCAAAATGTTGAAAAGAATACTGTTGATGTTGATAGTGAATTTCATCCACTTAATGTGATTACCATTAGTAAGTATTGTGAAACAGATAAAACCCAAGCCATCAGTTCAGAAGAATGTATTGAGAATTATGATTGTTGTTAAGAGTCCGATGTAGAGTACGATAAGAGAATTAGTTATTTTGATTTTGTACCAGACGGCGAATGTGATATAAGTTGTCAGCTAAAATTAGAACATTTAGAAGGTCCTGACAGAGAAAATTTGTTACTATTAATAAAAAATTATGAAGATGTATTTTTAAAGAAAGGACAGAAATTAGGATGTACAGATAAGGTTGTACATAAAATTAACACTGGAGACGCGAGACCAATTAGTGTGAGGCCATATAGGGTGCCTCATAGTCAGAAACCCGTACTCCAAGAACAAATAGACACTATGCTAGAAGCAGGTGTTATAGTTCCTTCTACTAGTCCGTGGTCGGCACCTATTATTTTAGTATCCCAAAAGACTGCGGATGGAGGTACTAAAGTAAGGGCTGGTTTGGACATGAGACAGGTCAATGCAGTGACCTTCCCCGACCCTTACCCACTTCCATTGATAAATGAGACCTTTGATATGTTATGCGGTGCAAGATATTTTTCAGTCGTAGATGCATGCACAGGTTTTCGGCAAATTGCCGTAGCAAAGGAAGATCAGGAGAAAAAAAGGCTTCTCCACACCCGACGGTCACTACCACTGTTTAAAAATGCCATTTGGGCTTATTAATGCACCCGCCACATTTTCTAGGTTTATGAATTCAACTTTAGAAGGACTAATAGGAAAGGCATATTTCGTATATCTCGACGATATAATTATTTTCTCCAAAACAAAGGAAGAGCATTATGATAATTTACAGTTAGTTTTTGAACGTTTGAGAGAGTCAAAACTTAAATTAAAACCCGAAAAATGTAAGTTGCTTTTGACTTCAGTGAAATATTTAGGTCATATAGTTTCTGAAGAAGGCATTCAACCCGATATGGAAAATATAGAAGTAATTAAGTCTTACCCTATGCCTAAGAACGTTAAAGAAGTAAGACAATTTCTTGGCCTTGTTGGTTATTACCGGAGGTTCATTATAAACTTTTCCAACATAGCGAAATCTTTAACTGAATTAACTAAGAAAGATGTACCCGTTATTTGGAACGAGGATAGACAAAATTCCTTTGAACAATTCGTGACGCTTTGTGCGACAAACCAGTGCTGAAATACCCAGACTTCTCACTACCATTCAATGTGACGTGTGATAGCTCTGGTACTGCGATAGGCGCTGTGTTATCACAAGAGGTCAATGGCAAAGATCACCCAATATATTACGTCTCAAGGCAGTTAAACAAGGCTGAACGTAATTATTCGACCACCGAGTTGGAATGCTTAGCGGTCGTATTTGCAGTTAAAAAGTGGAGATATTATCTCTTTGGTAGAAAATTCACGGTAATCACCGACCACAGACCACTACGTTGGCTCTTAAGTATGAAAGAACCTAGTTCGAGACTAGCTAGATGGGTTCTTTTATTATCAGAATATGATTTCAATATAATACACAAACCCAGTAAAATCAATTGTAATGCTGATGCTCTTTCTAGATTACCTGTTCATACGATTTCGCCTCCTTAGACCTCTGTTTGGGACAGACAAAGAATTAAGGACGAACAAGAAAAAGACAGTTTTGTTATAAGTATTAAAAAGGAGAAATTGGACCAGAAGGATTCCCAGTATTTTTTAGACGAGGAAGGAATAATGTATAAGTGTAGAGAGGGTAATGAGAGAGAGGATAGGCTAGTAGTACCAAAATCCATGAAAATGAAAATTTTATCCCATTACCATGATTTGCCTTGCGTAGGTCATCAAGGAATTCGTAGAACTTACGACTTGTTAAGATCAATGTTTCATTGGGAAAATATGTACAGTGATGTAGTAAATTACTGTCAAAATTGTGAATCTTGTAATATTAGAAAATGTGCTCCTGACAATAAGCCAGCTCCTTTACAAAGATTTCAGGAAGTTTTATATCCATTTAAAAGGGTCAGTATGGATATAGTGGGACCTCTAACTACTACCTTAAGCGGAAATAAATATATACTTACTTTTCAGGACGCCTTTTCCAAATACCCAGAAGCAATATGCCTTCCCGATCAAAGAGCAGAAACTGTGGCAAAAGCTTTCGTAACTGAAATTATCACTAGGCATGGTGCTCCCGACCAGCTATTAACTGACCGAGGTTCGAACTTCGTTTCAAAGCTAATGAACACTGTCTGTCAACTCTTGCAAATTAAGAAGCTCCAAACCACGGCATACCATCCAGCTTGCAATGGTCAGGTAGAGCGTAGCCATCAGACATTTATAACAATGATATCTCACTTTGTAAATAAAGATCAACGTAACTGGGATGAATGGATT
>PNEQ01123541.1:0-18790 GCA_003012365.1 Medauroidea extradentata
TCGCGGCGCAATACCCTAAGCAACCCCCTGTGATGGCTGACCTACGTGCGTCAATAACCTACGTCATGGAGAGAATTCCATGAAGCAAGCGATCAACCACAACGTCGGCGCCAGAAATCCTACAGCCTGGAGAAGCTTGCAACACCTGAAGTTACTCACTTCACCAGGGAAAGTTTAATAATAAGCTAAAATTGCCAAAACTAAACAATTGGTCAAAGTACAAGAAAAGGTTATATCAACAAAAATAATTAAAATTTTACTGTGGTCAATTTGAAACCAAACAAGCCAGGAAAATAATCTAATGACTCTACTTTAAAATTCCTTGACTATATTTATATTTAAATTTTGAAAAGATGAATTTAAATTAACATGTCCCCAATTACTAGGTTATTGAATTCTGTTGCATCACACCGGACACCTGACAAACTCACCCTGAAATTGGCATATAGCATGTTAAGAAAGATTTACATAATATAAATTTAAATAAGAAAATAAAAACACCTTTTAAAGATTTAACCAAGATGGGGAAGTGGCTGAACACTTCACAACGTACTGGGGCTATTCTGAGGGGAAGGGGAGGGGTGATAGATGAGCGCCGGCAGATACCGAGCGGCTCACTTTGTTTGGAACAATCAACTAGAAAACGTGTCCTGAGTGTGACCGACTCCCTGACGTGGTAGCCCGAGCTCTGGAGAGACATTCAAGAGGAGTTCTTGTGTATTACTTCATTGGTTTTATGAAGTCAGCAAGTAATATTGGATAATTATTCCACCTTCAGCGTCCAGCGATACAAAGGTTTTGAATATGATTTGCGATACATCAAGCAACTCCGTGTGGAGGGTTGCTGGTTACGACGCCGATGTTGGAGGTGTGTATTGTTAAATTGGACGGGCGTGTTGCCCTTGATACTGGAGGCGGTCCTGATTGGAACTTGGCACATCCTGGTTGATTCATGGTATGGGTAAACCATCAATGAGTATTTCGTTGGGAACTAGCTTTGCTCTTGTTGCATCGAAGGAGTTAGTCGAATAGCAGCTGTGCAAAGGCGAAGTGCAGAGTAACTGGGTATACAATGTTATCTTTCAATGTAACTCTTATCCTTTTTTATAAAGAATAGGTGTGTTTATTGAGATGTTAAATGCCAGTGAGATTATATGAACGATGGTTAACGATTGTATGCCGTTAAAGTGGATTCTTGGACTGGATGTTCAATACATAATGGTAAGAATTCATGTTGTAGTCAATGTAAATTGTGCTGAATCGACTGGTTAAGTAAATTTTTGTTTGAAACGCACTTTCTTGTTTTCTTTGTCATAAATCCTTTTGAATCAATGCTTTCTTATAACAATGTCACATATGATCCCCAAGATGAAGGCCCAGACGAGGTATGAGACCAATGGTTATTTATGCCCGTTCTAGTACTATGTACTTATCGAATAATTACTGTGTGCCTGTGCTGAGAGGGGCACAAATTGAATGTGAGTGCTTGAAAGCAACACTCAACATAAATTCATTTTAAAAAACATATCAGTAAGCCCGAAAAAATTTCAAATTCTAGTCCGAATTGTGTTACCTCCGCATGTTTCATTTTTAAATTAAAATATTGTGATAAGTAATATTAAAACCAAATTAATATACAGTAGAAACCAGATTTAACGAACACGGGAATAACGAAAACAGCGATTTAATGAAAGGTTTTTTCAGGAACTATCAACAAATAAACAAATATGTATGAAATATCTAAGTAACTTTGATAAAATAAAATATAAAGTGTAGTGTAAGTTTATTAAAAATATGTTTACAGGCCGCAGTATACTCATTTTTCTATGTAGATAGTGTTAAACTATCCGTCGAGGAACCTAAAAAAAAATCGTTAAAACCCAATGAAAACTTTGGCCGCGGGAGTAACATAGAGCTGAGCGTTTGCGGATGAGTGAATGAGGCTGTGTTGCGTAACAAACGCGCCTAGATACTCATCCTGATGGCTGGCGAGTGAACGAGCATCTAGATACCCAGACAACACAGCGTGGCAGCTGACAGCACAGGTACTAATTCACAGATAGTGCTTTGCGTCTCCGTCAGAATGCGCTACCATACAGCGTGCTTTACCGGTTAATTTTTTTGCTGGTAGAATGCAGTGGTGTAGAGGTGTGTCGGTCTGGATATTTTTCGGACCTGGATCCGAAACCACATGCAGTTCTTCGCAACTGGTTCCTGGTACCGGTTCCGGTGAGCCATTGGCTCTGGCCGTCTGGTTGCGTGCTAGACGGTTCATGGTGATGTTCTCATAAAATTCAAAGGAAAATTCAAATGAGTTGCGTACTGACAATAAAATGAAACAACAATCACCAACATTATTTTATGCTGATTCCCGAAACATTCCCCCATTCCAAACCAAATGTTTTACAGTTTGTCAGAGCCGGGTACAAAAATTAAAATTGGTTGAAGTAGATACGTTAGTACGCATGCAAAAGTAAGGTTATACTGTTGTAACTGCACAAGTCCTGTTCCTGTGGAGAAACTTGTATAGCTATAATTTGTGTATGAAAAAAATATCATTTAACGGTAAAACTGATATATAAGGAAGGGTGGCGAAACTGTTCGCAACAGTTCAGTTTAAGGCACGGAAATGGTGTTGGAACTGGCTGCAACAGTACAAAACTCACTGGGCAAACACGCACCTAGTTCATGAGTCCCACATGTCGACTCAATTCAATAACTGTAATACACAACAGGGCGAATGGCCCAGATTTTTAAAAATACTTTTCTCCGATTACATTTAGGTCATGAATACTGTCTATCCCATGTAAGAAATCCATATTTTGACAGCCGATGTTACCAATATTTGTAACACGTGCCAAACACGTGGCTGAATAGCATACCAATTAAAACAGGACGTGATAGTGTCACCTGATGCAGTACTGGCAGCCCTTTTCAACAAATTGGTTAACTTCCATTGCAGACAATGAACATAGTGTGTATTATACGTGAAAAGTAAGCAAGCATTTTAGAGGAACTGTAATATACTAACATGGTTATGTAACCCGCATTAGTCAGATAACTATTTTATTCTACTCAAACTGCGTGATTTCCATAGCTAATTTACAAACAACCACACCATTATCAACAGACCGGCTACCAAAACAAAGGACGCCATTACGTAAGCTTCTCGTGTGTTCGTGTGCGTTTGTGATTTTCTTTCAAGGTTTTGTTACAAATTCTGTGCATATATTTAATATACTTCAATGCAGGGATTAAAATACCCGGACTGTAATCGCCAATGACAACGGGATATTTTAATACACGTTTCAGAAGAAGGAACTGGAAAACCGCTCAGTTTTGCAGCACCGTGGCATGTCTACAAAAAACAATCACTTAGTAAGAAGCAGGTAATCCGTCCAGAGAAAAGTGCTACAGACAATAAAACAAAAATGTTACCTACCTTTTACACTGACGGAATTTGTGTTATATTTGTACGGTTCTTGTTGTGGACATATATGTAAATACTGTATGCTTTTTCAAGTCGCAAACTCAAATTATTTTTGTACGAAAAAAATCAGTGTTTTTAAATGTATGGCAAGTAAGTGGTACCATTTAATACAAAGTCCACGTGATATTTTGTGCCGTTCAGCTGCAAAAGTGTAGGCCTACATATTATCAAAAGAAAAGGTCAGGAAACTTAAGTTCATGTATTTCCTGGTCAGTAAAGTGTGTGTGTTTAACCATATGTGTTACCAAAAGATTTACAGCTGATTTGGGAAATGAGTCCTACCCATGTTCATTTATTACTTACACTTTTTGTTGATATATTAATTCAATTTAGGTTGTGAGAGTGCAAATGTTTGCTAGTCTACAAAAATTTTTTTTGAGTCGCAAGGTTGGTTTGTGTGTGTGTGTGTGTGTGTGTGTGTGTGTGTGTGTGTGTGTGTGTGTGTGTCGCATGACTTTGATAATAACACTGATATTTGGAAGGTAGGCTCTACCCACAAAAGGTAAGTTTTTTGATAGTCTGCTACATGAAATTTAAACTACTACTATATGATATAGTGCAGAATCAAATTGAAGGCAACAAGAAAAATAATTGAATTAATACTGTCATGTGTTATTTAATATATATATACAGTATATTTTTTTTTTTTTTTTTCAAAATGTTTATTTACACTGTTGTATGCTATAGCAACATCAGTATGTCGTAACGAAATAAGCTATTATTATTTTAACTTTTTAGGTGTCAAGTTGAAATAAAAAACAGATAAGTTACCCAAACAAGTTTTTTTGTAATGGCATTAAATGTTACAATTTTGAGTTATGTATATTAACTGAACTACTGAAGAGTAGGCTATCCATTGCTGCAATATAAAATAATATTCCATTAAAATTACCCACCTAATCCTAGTAAGACTTGTGCAGCCAGTATTGAAAACAAATTACCTTACTTGTCTGAGACCTAAAAATAACCAAAAGAAAATCACAACACACTTTGGATGTTACTGTATTGCAATAAGTAATACTATACTTTAACTGTTGACATGTTTTGATCGTCAGCTGGAAAGCACATGGTGGTGGAAGGATACAATGTTTTTGTTTACATTGCCCTACTTTTTAATGATCCGTCAAATAATGGAATTCTTATATGGTATGGATAGTACATACCGGTACATTTCCAAACAGTTTTAAGTAGATAGGTTAAATGCCACCATCATAAAAAAAGCGTAGTGCGGAATCACTTTAAATTTGAATTGCCATATATTACTATTTATAAATCTGCTAACTTTACATTTTCAATTACAATACTAGCAGTACTAGTTCCTCTGTGGAGCTAGACCTGTAGCACGAGTTTGATTTCATCGAAACATTTCCATATATTTGGTTCCCTCTCCGCAGGAACACAAACTTTGCCCGCACACAACTTACCATTCCCCTCCCTTCTCAATATAATTTTTATATAACGTTTCACAAATCCATCCCCCCCTCCCCGCTTACATGCAATCAAGTGTTTCCTCCTTTCTTTTATCCTTTCCCCCTTCCTCATTTCCAAACCAGTTCAGTTAAGTTCCAATTTGGTTCCAGTTCCGCTATGGAGCTGGAGTTGGTGAGTGAGTCAGATTTGATAGAAACAGTGCCAGCATACTTGGTTCGTGTCACCCCTATCGAATCATGAAGCAGCGCATCCACCACCTACCTTACCCTCTCATTATTATTCACGCCCACTACTTTTCTTGTCTCCTCCTCTTTCCCCCACGCACCCATCGAATCACGCATCATAATTGTGTCCATATCTTCCTTCCACTAGTTCACCACCAGGCGTTTCAGGTCCGAGCGGATTTAGTTCCATTTACAACGCGGTATAGTGGAACCTCTTTAATACAAACCCTGTTAATACAAAGATCTCATTAATACAAACAAGTTTTCCTTCCCCTTGGCTTGGAATGACATGAGAAATTGAATATTAACTTAAAGACTGGTCTGTAAAATTTTTCTCAATGCATAAAACAATGTAATACCATGTTAACTTGTTAAAGGCAGCCAATAGGATAATGATAATGTTTGTATTTTGGGGATAAACAGACCGGAAAATTATTTACTACATAATTTCTTGTGTTTTTATGAACACCTGTTAATGCAAACCTTATTATTATAAATTGCTCAAATTTTGTTCTTTTAGGTTTGTATTAAAGAGGTTTGACTGTACTACATCCACCACCACGATGAGCGATCCAGTTCCGTTGTTCCATATCCATCCCAACCTACACACCTCTACAGTGATGTCCAGAGTGATTATTTTCTATCACGTCCCGTGATAAAACCAGCAGAGGTGCCAACCATTTACCAAAGCTTTCAGTAGTAGTAATTTTGAAAAAAATCCGTAATTTCCAGTAGTTTTACGTAGTCAACGTATTATCTTAACCCATTGCTACATTGACCGTTAAGTAGCCGTATACAAATAACCGTAACTGCACCATAAGAAACTGACAGATGTCTATCCCTCTTAAGGCGGCAAAGCAGCGGTACGGTGTGTTGTAGCATGCGACACTCAAAAGTGTGTGTTCAATTTTTACGGTTATTTCTTACGGCAATTCTAGCATGGCCTTTAAATGTGTAGGCCTATTCACCATCATATTACCTGTTCGTCAGTAACTTTGGCATTTGTTGGATCTACAGCATCACTTAATTATAATATATTTTATCCTCGAAATTTCTAACATCGAAAATGCTTGATGTGTTTTTAACGTACATATGTATTGATAGCGGCATCATTGCTACCATGTTTACACTGAAGTCACAATTGCACGATTCACAAAACATGTGTTGTTGAGATACACTTGAAGCACTTAAACGTGTCCACAACTGTGAATATTCTGAACGATGTTTCTCAACAATCATCTTGTTTCAAACTCATACTTGAATTTTAACATTCACATCTACATACTTTCGTTAAACTATGACAAAACGGATAAGTTTCCAATGTGGCAGATCAGCGGAAGAAGCAACAATATCCACGCACGACTCGATTTGATTGCATAAGTCAACATCAACATCTAATCGATAAGCCGGAAGTCTGCGGTCTCGCCCAAAGCAATACGAACAATTGATTGTATGAGTATAACATCAGAACCTTCCGACGTGTGCCGCGCAAAGCGTAAACAAACTAGTTTGTAAATACGCAACCATCACCAAAATATGGTTTCGGCAAACTAAAAAAGCGAGAAGCAAAACAATACAGTATTTGTGTGTCGGAGCGTGGGAAAGAGAATATCGCGTCACACGATCCACACAGCTACGAATCAAAATACACGCATACACAATGGAACATGCCTGTTTATTTTGTCGAGCGGAAGCTAATAAATCCGTAGTTTATCAACAGAATCCGTACTTTCGTATTAAACCATCGTAATTAGTATAAACTATGGACAATCCGTAGTAGTTGGCACCTCTGAACCAGCGTATGTATAAAAAGAAATACGATTTTATATTATTTATGCAGACTCTTTACAACAAATTTATTAACGTAAATAGTATTTTTCAACGTAAATAATATTTTTCACAGATGCTAAAAAACGCTCGAGTGCAAAGTATTTTTAGCGAGCAGCAACAAGTTTGTTTCACAAGCGCGGCGGCCTGTAAGATACAATGGCCACTGCTGCGGGTATTTATAATTTCACCATTATCTCGCAAACTTTTAATTCAGTTTCCATTGTTTTTTTTTTATTTCCTAAACTGTCTTGGAGGAGCGAGAGACAGACGGAAAGAAAGACGACTCGGCAGTGTTTATCATCACGTCTCACGTGTTGATGCGTGCGAGCGAGGGCCTAACTCAAACATTTTCGGGTCCCATTGCATTTCGTTAAATCAGGGTTCTACTGTACTTATAACATCTGTAGAAACACTTTTCATAATAAACTACATGTATATACTGTAGTTTGGCCAGTACACAATGAGTAGTGATACTTAATATTTACCTTTTTTGTGAAGCTGAACACTACTAATCAACATAACTTCACCTTGCAGAAATTATATAATATCTTCATTATTTACAAAGCACAAAGTCCTACGAATATTCAAATACAACCATTTTCACTTATGTCACTTCACTTTCCTCTTTTAATTTATAATGCTGTGGTTGTGAAGTTATGGCGAGAAAAGACTTTAATAAGTGGCCTTAAAACAGACATGTAATACCTGTGGCATGTTTCATAAAACAACAAGTCTACAAGTTACAAGAGAATTCACTTATAACGTGTAAAAAAATTAGTATTTACTGTTTCATAAAGCTACAAGTCGAAACTGGTTGCTACAAGTGCAGTTGTACAAGTCATAAGTATTTATTTACAAGTCTTGCAATGACTGTGTTTCTCAAAAATACTTGTACGAACAAACACTTGTAAATATGGCAATATTTTATACAAGTTTTGCGGCCTAGGTAAAAATATTTACAAATTTGAATAGATGAATGATGGAGTTTATACTTAATGCCGAGAAAGTTGTATTGATATTATAATATGTTTTAAGTTGTTTTTAAAACCATTTAAGTTACATGAAACTTGCTGTATTTACTGAAATTTATATGGAAGATAACACTTATAATTTCAGGTTAAGAGAGAACAACAGCTACTCAAATAAATATTTACTGCATTTTCATGTGTGGTACAAATATGTTTTTGTTTTGAATACCTTGTGCAGTAATAAGAATATTAAATCAACACTTCATATTTTGGATAAACTATATTTGAAAATAAATTAGTTCATTTTCTACAGTTCCTAACCTACATGACGTAATATATCCAAGCACCCTCTTAAGTGACTGATTTAACAGCTTAGCTTTCTATCGCTAGCACAATAATTATAGTAACACGAAGCAATCACTTATAGTCACATATCACGAGTCACTGCTTTAAAAACACAATGAAAGTTTTATTAGATCTTGAGAAATGTTTAGAGGCATACTATGTTGGACATTAGAATTTAGAACATTAAAAACTGTCCTGAAATACCTGGTAGAGATGACTGTATTAGAAATAGTACAGTATCACACAAGTTAGGGACTTTATCTGCGAACATTTTGGAAATTTTAACAATCAATTTGTTACTAAATTATGAAAATACTCTCAAGTATATCTCAAAACAAAGCCAAGTTGGTACAAATACATATCACAGACATAGAGCACAAAATATAGTAAAATAAGACAGAAAAATTACAAATGACTTGTAACAAGAAATTTCATTTTACAAGTAGAAAGTTTTTCTTTCAGAAACACTTGTAAATGAGACTTGTAAAGATTATACTTGTAGCTTGTAAACTTGTGGTTTTATGAAACTGGCCCCTGGTCACTACACCATCACTCTTTCAATCCCAAAAAACATGCTACAATGTGCACCTGTTGTTTTGTCTATCAAAGCAAACATTCATTATAATATGTAGGTTCCCGACTACGCGAACGGCCTAACTACGATGCCGCATAAACAGCTGGCCCTGATGCCGACTGTCGACTGTTCATTGTTAATTAGGGTCTTGTGTGCAAATGGTGGTATGGGTTTTTGGATACATTTGTTTGATGTTACTGCCCTTTGATTTATGCAATTCCTTTGGTTTTTGAGTTCGGATTGACTGTATTGATTGTCGTTGACCGACTTACGATATTTTTATTGGATTACGATTTTTTTTATGATTTGGAGTATAGTTTTGCTTCTGATTTGTTGATGACCCATGCACAATCCTTTGAATACGATTTGGATTAATAATTTCTGGACATGAGTGGTAACAAACGTAAAACATTCACTCTTAATCAGAAGTTCGCAATTATTAAAGAGATAAAGAACGGGAAAGTCTCGAAGGCCAAGGTAGAGTGCACCCATTTGTGTAGAAGTTTAAAAAAAATTTCCACTGTATAGCATAAAGACGACTTATACGTCTATTACACTGCTATCTCGAGCCATTAATACTGATGCAGGACACGGGCTGTGACACGACGTAAGAAAATGTGGTGCGGCCATGTCTGCTTTCAGCCGCCCGGTTGCTGTCTGTAATAACTGTACTTTCTCTCTGTTGCCTCTTGCCAAGCGACAGGAGGAGGAGAGGTGGCTGGCAGACATTCCCCCCTCCAGGCGCCAACTGTGTTGCACACTGCACAGTGCACACCATTGATACCAGCCAGACACTCCGGGCGACAGCTTGCCTACAGACACGACCACACACACGCACGCACGCACACAAACCACTGCCCGTGTACTACAATTGTTTTGACCTGGCGAGCGACGTAACACGGTGCATGTGAAAAAGCTGTTATAGACCTCTGTATGGAGGGATCAAGTAATTATTTAAGTGAAAGTGTGCTACATTAATTTGGAGTTCTTTGATATACCATGTTTTACCGCATAATCGTCGCATATTTTTTGCCAAATTAGATGCAAAAAATCGAAGAAAAATTTCCGCCACAGAAAAAAAATATTTTAAACCCACATTTTTCGTCACTAACCCTATTAATACTAAAGTAACTCAATATTTTTGACAGAACTATTGGCGGATGAACTCTGAAATAATGACTTAATTTCTGTAACTTACTAGATGTTGGAGTTAGGTTAGTTTCGTTCATAATTAAATACGTACGCATACTTGGTAGGAACACATTTCATGAGTAGCAGTATTTACCGGTAAATAAACACTTTTGGTTATTAGAAAACTGATCAATTTTTGTTTCCTAAGTTCCGTATCTCTTGAAGTTTTTGTTTTCTGCTTCTGCGAGTCCGCTACCATTTAATACTGTTGCACTGTTTACAAACTTCGTTTTTATTTTGCGTTGTCATAGATATACCGTTGGCCGGCCTTACCCGCAGTATTTCGTTCCAGAAAATCCGCGGATAACGAAAACCGCATATATTCGAGACACCTGAATAACCTACATAAACTACCATGTGCATTTTATATAAAAAAAATTTAACCCCTAAATCCACGTACTAATACATAAATTTGTGTGAGGTACAGAACTATAATACGTTCAAAAAGGGTCACACAACATTTAAATATCGTAAAAATGCTACGTCACTTATACAATGCGGCGTGTTAGATAAAGCAGCAACCACGCTGCGAGGCCACGAAGACTTGGCAACAGCGCAAGCGAGGCAAGTGGTCTGGCTGATGTCGCAACACGGCACAACCTGATGCACCACGCTAGCTCTCCACCCTACACTGCCAAGGACGTGCACTGCGCGAAGAGGGGTGTCGCCACAAGAGTTGATAGAATTGTATTTGATAACACTATTTCTCGCGTGTAATACTTACTTTATCTGAGTCTACCAACATATAAAACAACAGTGGAACAGGCACAACTACGACTTCATAAGCATTAATATTTTGCAATTGTCTATACATTTTTTTGCGTGTATGAGGTGCACATAAATTACAGAAAATAATAGGATAACAAACATAAAATCAGAAACCAGTAAACATGTGTCATGTGTCCACAAAGCTTATCTACGAAAAGACAAATGCTTCAGACTACTTGTGAATGTGACTAATACACCATGCACACTGCTATTCTTTTAGTTCTCAAACTTTACTAAAATCTGCATTTTCACGCTGTTGTTTCTCAAGTTACATGTAATGGATTTTTACGAAATTGAGCTATACCTTTAAGTACATTGGACTTTGCTGACATTCAATAAAATGATAGAGTCATTGCTTAAAGTCCCACAGTAAAAAGGTTGCGGCGGGAACACTGCGCACACGTTTACGACTTTGGCCGTATTGGCGATATCACAATACATGAGCTGGCTGGCATCGTTCGTAGCGCATCATCGATTTTCACCTAACACTTACAAACATATCCTTCACAAGCCGGCCGCCTTAATGATGTTAGCAGTTTAGTTTTTAATACGGCACCACCACGGCCGTAGAAGAACAGGTCTGGACACTCGCCTGGAAACTTGACCCCCTTGTTGTTTGGCTGTAGTTCACCAAGTTACCGAGAATATTGTGTTTTGTTGGCACTGATGTTATGGCGGTCGGACTAAACTCCGCCCACTTCCTTTCCGCTGAGATAAACAATTTATCAAAACGTATTTTTTACCTATTTATGAAATACTTTCATCGCTCACAAATTTAAGAAATGGCTCCAGCAATCTTTATTTACTTTATAAATTCAACAATGGAAAAAAGTGGACGGAGTTTGAGTCCGACCGCCCGGGTTTCAGCACCAAAAAGTACAACAATCTCGGTAACTTGACGAACTACAGCCAAACAACAAGGGGGTCAAGCAAAATACATTGTTAGATAGGCGAGTGTCCAGACCTGTTCTTCTATGACAGTGGGCACCACTGATTAGGCTAAAATAGACTTAGCGCAATTTTTTTCCCACACACAAATGAAAATTTTTTAAACCTCTCTAAACATAGATAAGGACAAAGTTTTACTGGTAGTATTCAATTAAATACAGCACTACTGATTGCACTAGAAATAACTTGGCGTGATTTTGTATGCCGTTTTCAGTGCAGTACTAACACTTGTACTAACACTTGTACTTATTTGTCATGCTTTATTTCGTGACATACAAACGATACGCACGTTTTTCCCCCCCATACCTGCTGCCAACTTTTGCATCAGACATGTTTTTTATTAAATGTAGCATTTGCACTTGGTCAGTCAAACTAGGAACTTAGCGACCTCTCTTCGGTTTAAAAGAATCTCTACAGTCTTTCTTTCTAGGAAACATTATGCTAAAGGCCACGAAATTGTGTATAATTACACACTTTAGCTGCACTTCAATGCCGTGCCCTATGTATGGGCGGCAAACGGGCAAAGAAGACAAAGGTATTTAAATACACGTGTGTATTCTGCGTGGAAGCAGTTTTGTAGCAGGCGACATGGCCCGTGGGATATGTCAAATCATTTTGTTTTGGAAGCGTGCTGCGTGCGACAGGATATATGCGAGTCAAGTACCGGCGCCACCCGCACGTTCGGCACAGCATCGCTTCTTTGCCGCTCCCGCCCGCACCCCATCATGCTACCGATAATCACGCGCACCTGACCTATAACATTGCGTAATGAAGCAGATAACAGGAGTTGACAACACAAGACTAGCTGCTCTTGTGCACTGCGAGTGACGCACTACTAATTCGAGCAGCACACCTTCGGCGGCGTGTGCAAAAATACAAATTCTTAAGAATTTTGTATTTGTATAAAAATTTTTTTCCTTCAATTTTCAACCGCGGTCAGTGAAAACCGCAGATAAGGCGAGCCGACTGTATTAAGTTCATATAGGAAAATCCAAGTGCAAGACAAACACACTAGATGGTGGACTATTAAAGTAGTAACGCTATGATCCACTTTCATTCTAGCGGAATATTTTGGTACTAACTATAATCGATTCTTGCAGCAACCATTTTGTTCTAATAGTGTTGTACTTCGTACTTGAGTATAGTTAACATCTCTGATGTAGAAACGTAAACAGAACATTGCGGTGCGAAGATTATGCGATAAAAAAGTACTTATACTGTTTTGTCTTCTCAAAAATTAGATGCAACGACTACGCAATGGCGAAGACTGTGCGATAAAACACGGTAACTGTTCTCATATCCTTGTAGTGTAATACACACACTGTGTAAAGTATAAATATTTATGCGCACATAAATAAACACGGCATTGTAGTGCTCGGATACAATTTTATGAGGTCCTTCTCAGGCACCGTGAGGACTTGTAAACTTGGGGTTCTACTATACTAACATTCATACACAACAAGACGATCTGCAAGGCCATAATGGCAGATGCAGCTAGTGATATTCCTGAACTCCTAGCAGAAGTAATCGAAGAAGGTGAATATTTGACTCAGTTCATTATGTCTCGCTACCATGGTTCAAACTGCACCATAAACAAAACACTGTATATAAATACATAACACTGTACACCAATCACTGATTTAGAGTGATTTAAAAATGCAAATAAAATTACTGTACTGAGACAATTTTTCTGTCTGAGTTAAAAATAACACAGATGTTAAATTAAATTTAACTCAAAATCTTAGCACTAACGCCACAAAGTTCGTAAGAATGTGAGTGTGTTTGCACACCGCGGTGCAGACGCAGCAGGCATCATCCTACCACGTCATACGTGTGGCTTGAAAATAAGCAATTAATGTGCTGCAGTTTCAAAATAGCTTCCAGTTCCGAGTGATTTGTTATTCTACTGCGACATGTTTCAGTGATAATGTTAAACGTTAAAATGTACCTCTTGAGACTACACTACAGTTAAACACTGTTTTTGCGTTACTGCTCTTTAATTTCCCGCAAATTACATTACAGTAGAACCCCGATTTAATGAAATGCCACGGGACCCGAAAGTGTTTATTCTAAAACGATGATTCGTTAAATCCAACTTCCCCCCAAACCCTCCAATCCCCTAAAAAAAGTTCAATCCTCTGGCATGTTTCGTCGGAATTTAATGTAATTTAAAAATGCATATTGGCCCAAAACAATAACAAAACGCATTTACTGCAATAGGTAAGCCGAAGCCGTGAAAAGAAAAAAATCGGCGAAAAAACTTCCAGGGGAACCCTCGGCGAGCGTGTGCATGGTGAGTTACGGCGTCCTTACACACGCCATCATTACATGATGACTAACACCGCCAAGCCATCAATATTTCCGTCTCTCTCCGGCCCGCTCCGCCAACAAAATTAAGGAAAATCCCATGAAAAAATAGGAACAACAAATTTTTTAATGAAAACTGAATTAACCATTTGCGAGACAACGGTAAAATAATTATTAAATATACGCGGCGGTGGTGGTCATTGTAGCTTGTATGCAGCCGTGCTCGTGAAATACCGTAAACTCTTGTTGGTGTGCTCGCTAAAAATGCTTTGCACCAGAGCCTTTTTAAAGCAACGGAGGGACAAATTAATTAAGTTTACGGTAGTAAATTTGTTGTAAAAAGTCTGCATAAATAATATTATGTATTTTTTTATAAACTAGCTTGTTTTATCACGGGACGTGAGTGTGAATAATCACGCTGCACACCACTGCATTCTATCGGTAATATAATAAATTCACAGAGCACAGAGCAATGCAGCGAATTCAAACGGCAGACATGCCAACTTTTGAAAAGACCTGCAATCTTCAAAATTAAAAAAAAAAAAAGGGCGCGAAATTCACGCGGCAAGTTCTTGTGCACATTTTACCAACATCTTATTTTTAAAAAATATTAATTAGTGATACAGTAAAACCCTGTTAAGACGTTTTTGAAGGGACTTGACTCCTCAAACTTCTTAGCTGGGAAAACATCTTAACTGGGAAAACTGATTTTAAAACTTAAGTCTTGAAATTAATTTTGCCAAGAACCAATGATGCAACATCATAATAGGTTTAATCAAAATATCACTTTTATTAGGTACTGAAGAAGTTAGTTGTCATGTTGTCAAATATATTTACTCTAAATGCTATAAATCTGAAAACATTATTAGAGTATTAGAGAACAATAAACACATGAAAAACAAACATTTCATCTCTAAGTAACAAAGCATAAAATAGTATAATAATTACAACATACAAACACACAACAATTTTAAATGTATTACAGTAAACAAACCTGTCAGAAATTAATTGAAACATCAAAACAAGTGAAACAAAACTGGTTAGCATTATTTTGAAACAAAACAATCATCAATTTTTCTCTGTTTACAGTTATTTTGGGCTTGCAAAAGAACATAACTTTCCAAGTTCCACAAGCTGCTCCAAATATTGCTTGGCACATCTGGCGTACAGACTAAAAAGTGCTTCAAACCGTCCACAAACTCTGTCGCATCCGAGCATGACGGCCTAGGTGTGGCAGCTGCATCATCTTCACATTCTCCTTCATCTTCAAATTTCTCTTCCTGTTCAGCACACAGCTCCTCTATGTCCTGACTTGCACATGTTTGCACGCTGTCGTCCACATTTACGTAACTCAATAGTGTTCCAAGCAGTCCTAGGCATGGCACCTGCTTCTTCCAAAACTTCAGGAACTATTGTTGGTGCTTCATCTGCAGTGAACCCTGCCTTCTTGAAACAGTTCTTGACTGTGGTATCTGTGATGGATTCCCATGAAGCTGCAAGTAGGTGCATTGCATCCAGGATATTAAGTTTGTGTGGCTGGTACCCAGGTTTCATTCTTTGGATTATTCTGCACACAAGACATTTTCTGAACATCTGCTTCAGCACCTTGATTACACCCTGGTCCATTGGTTGAAGAACCGACGTTGAATTGGGAGGCAGAAACTGCAGGGTGATGTTTCGTAAGTTTGCAACAGTTTTTGGATGGGCTGGGCAGTGATCAAGGAAAAGCAAAATCTTCCTGTTTTTGCATCCCATCTTAGCATCAAGGGAGTGCAAATACTGCTCAAAAATACTGCAGGTCATCCAGGCTGACTTGTTGTTGACATATCTGCAGGGCAAGGTTTTTACATTTTTGAAACATCTAGGTTTCTTAGGTTTGCCAATAACAAGCAATGGCAGCTTTTCTGACCCATCCATATTGCTCCAGCCAAAACAGTAAGACGCTCTTTGCTCAGTTTGCCACCATGACAATTTTCTCCCTTCATTGTAAGTGTTCTGTCTGGCAACATGTTGAAGAAAAGTCCAAACTCATCAATATTAAAAACGTCTTTAGGGCTGTACTCTGAAATAAGTGTCGGTAGCAAAGAGATCCAGGAGCCAGTTGATGCTTTATTTACACTTGCGGATTCCCCACTCACACATTTATATACAATTCCATACCTGTTTTTGAAACGATCTATCCAACCATTTGAAGCTTGGAAATCAATTCCTAAACGAACTGCAATTTGTTCTGCTTTTTCCTTCACAATACTGCCATTCAGCGGGATGTTCTGGGCACGCTGCTGCTTAAACCATTCAAGCAATGGTTTTTCCACTTCTTCATATCTCCCCAATTTTCGTTCCTTGCAACTGCAAGACATGTTGGCAGTTTCACGTAAAATTTCTTCCCGTTTTGAAACAATTGAATTGAGTGTTGATGCTGGCAGTCCAAGTTCTTTAGCAATGGTGACACGGGATGCTGAGGAATTGGAGTCAACTTTTTTAATTATTGACAGTTTTTCTTTAAGAGTTATGGCTTTCCATTTTATCGACGTCATACTCAATTTCACAATAAGCATAATCAATACCGTACTTATGGAACTCAAATACGTTTAATTAATAACCGTATTTAACGATATCAACACGCACGTGGTAAAGAAACAACATTTATGGAAGTCATAGATGGTAGATGTTCAGCAAGACAAAAATACGAGAGATAAAGTATGTTCTATGCATCGCACAGGATTTGTTCCGTTACCATCATAGATGCATTCTTTATTTTTTATTGGAGTCGCAAGTTTAGTTTAACGTAAGATCTAAAGAAAACCAACGGGAACGTGAACAAATAAATTTTTTTGTTGAAATTAATGCACAGTCATTTAGTAAGAAATGTTTCTAAGTATTACTATTACTGATGCGAGAAACAGAACACAGTGGATTATATAAATTGGTGTTAAGTTCATATGTTGGCCACCCTGAGTGTACCTGCTTTCTAACATCTGTGGAATGTTACATCTCACGTCAGTTATCTATGATGGCAGTGGAAAAACGTAAACAAATGCGGTATTGTTCTTGTAGATTACTTTCATTTTATTTACTAACAAATGTCACGTACATGATTTATTAAAAAATTACTTTTTCTTACTAAAGTTGACAGTATTAAACGGGAAACCAGGCACGTGGCAAATCGTAAAACGTGGGAAAATATAACATGGCTCTAATGACGAAAGTGATGGGACCAAACGAACCAAACGACTCAGCTGGGAAAACGTATCTCGTGGTAACATCTTAAGCGAGTTTTACTGTACTTTCAATAAAAACATAGATACAGTATCAGTTTTCATAGTCATGAATAGAATATTGAAACTCACCTAATTTCCTTCGACAAGGCAAGATGGTCAATAGTTGAGAGGTAAATTGTGGTATGACAATCCATCATACTAGATATTTGGAAATAAATTAATTTAGCAGGATAAAGTACACCTCTAACAAAAAAAATATTTACACTTTTGAGGGAAATTTCTCTTGAGCTAATCTTTCTTTAAAGAAGCTGCAGTAGTAGTAAGAGTAGTAGCAGTAGAGTCAGAATCATTGCTGCCACGAGTAGCTACAGAAAAGGGCACTGTTGGTAAATTACAGTAAAAATTGCTTAAGATGTTCCCTCGAGACACTTTTCCCAGCTGGGTCGTTTGGTTCGTTTGGTCCCATCACTTTCGTCATAAGAGCCATGGTTAATTTTCCCACATATTACGTTTTGCCACGTGCCTGATTTCCCGCGTAATACGGTCAACTTTTGTAAAAAAACGTAATTTTTTAAAAAGTAATGTATGCAATTTTCTTTAGTAAACAAACTGAAAGGAAACTGCAACTGCAATAAAAATACCGCATTTGTTTACGTGTTTGTACTGTCATCATAGATAACTGACGTGAGATGTAGTGTTCCACAGACAGCGAGCAGGTACACTCAGGATGGCCAACGCATGCGCGTAACACGAATAAACACAATCCGCCATTTGTGATCACGAGCAAACCCGTAGCAGGTTGACCGTGATCGCGTGTAATGCTTGCGCTCATGGCACAATAAATTCAAGATGGCGGCAAAAGAATTGCCACCGCTACCAAAATCGATTGTATGGAATGCTATCGATCGCTGTACCTGCATTGGCAACATTTATCTCTTTCCATGCGTTCGCTTGTCTTTGTTTACGCAAACGGTAACTAACCTAAACTATGCGAAACGTGTTTGAAAATGTTACATTACGAAAATACAGTAAAACTCTGTTAAGAAGTTCCCACTTAAAAAATTTTCCTCTATAATAAGTTTTAATTATATTTACCACTTTCATTACTACAATAGTAAATTTACCCTTTTAAGAAGTTTTTCCATGTTAATAAGTTTGAATTTTTCAGTCCCTTCAAAAACTTCTTAACAGAGTTGTACTGTATGTGTTTTAAAGTCATTTCCATTTTAGTGCAGTGTGTTATGGTTGTATAATGTGGTGGCACTATTCTCCTTCACACACATACCACCGGCTTGTTGTACCTACGCTGACCACGTGCTCGCACAAACGCACCCTCTGATTCATCCGTCGTATATTGCTGGATTCGGTATGTCCTCGGCTAGCTGAAAGTTCAGTGATAGAGTTACGAGCTCTTACCTCAGTGTCGTGGGTACGAGAAGAGAAGAGCGAAAATCACCAAATATAAATATTGTTAGATGCACCCTGGGATTACT
>PNEQ01123542.1:0-11819 GCA_003012365.1 Medauroidea extradentata
TCGTGTGTCGTGGGGTTTTACACGCAAATCACAGACGTGTGGTGTTACAGTAACCTTATTGTGATTGGTACAGTCAAATGAGAAACGTCACAGTTCAAAGGTACGCTGCCAATATCTATGAAGCAGAACTGCAGACGTGCACATAAGGTACTGGAACAAAGTGGGGCAAAATTCTTTTCGCGAAAAGTTCATGTCTCTAAGCTTAAGGCCTCGCTCGCTCTTTAGATTTGCAGTGGTTTCGAAAATATTTTTTAACGCAAATTAATACATATATCAAAAATTCATTCTTACAGTTTTAACACTTATATATCATCGTTTGTATCTGAATTTTTCTATTGCAATACACCAAACGGATTTTTAGATTTTTGCCCTTGAAAGATCCCTTATTTTGTTGTCAAAATAAGCCAAAATGAAGCAAATTAATTTTTTCTAGCAAACGGTACATTATTTTTAATAAACCGCTCTGGCCAAATTGTGTGTTGTATGACAGCACACAGTGTAAATTTTTTTCAAAGCATTTGGTTAAAAATATTTGAGTTACTTTCAATTGTTTGAAATAAATGAACGATCATGGCCTTAATGATATCAGATGAAATAATTCAAACTTCTAGCCCAACGTTCTTACCTGTAATAATACATATATGCACGTGCACGTATCGAAAGCGCGCATGTTACGTTGCACCTATGCGAGTGCGTTGGCTGCGTTCGTGTCGTGTCCAAGTAAGGAAAAATTGTATGATTTTATACTTGTATGAAATAGTGTTAGTTTTGTTGACGTTACATTGGAGTACATTTCCCTCTAACGAAAAGAAATTTAGCTCAATCAGTTTTTCCATAATGGTACTTCAAAATCAAATTTTGCACGTTTTTAGTTCTTGTAAGCCGCAAAAACCAACGAACACAAATAAGTTTTAAAATTCACACTGAAACTATACTTCAAGTGCTACTTGACATGTTTTAAAATCCGTTACTGGTTTTTTTTTATTTAAAAAAAAATTCAAACCATGACCTTTCTTGCCTCCTTTATATGACATGTAGTTTCAGTGCGAATATTTTAATTTATTTACGTTACGGGCACAGTCTACAGCAGTTTTCATCACCGAGTTTTTATTTTTTATTTGTACCAGATATTTTTTGTCTTGTTCAAGAGACAAAATGTGACTAAGTTTTGCTCTTATGAAATTTTATTATCTCTCATAGTTTTCGCATAATGGCTTGTGAAAGTCAAAATTTTCATGTTTCCGTTTTAAGGACTACACTTTAACCAACTAACATACCAAACTGAAAAAAAATCACAGTGGATAAAGACGTTGCAGGCTACAATTTCACGTACATAAAAACAAAGACTCATAAACTTTTTGTATTGAAACAATAATGCTGAAATTTAAAAAATACAATTTTTTTAAATACAAAAATTATATACATTTTCTAGTTTAACATAGCTGAACTCGTAGCCTACAAGATCATTATTCACTGTGAATTTTTTCAGTTTGGTATATCAGTTGGTTTTAGTGTCGTCCTTAAAACAGAAACATGCAAATTTTGGATTTAACAAGCCGTTACGCGAAAACTATGCCCGTATAAAAATTTTAGAAGAGCGAAATTTAGTTGCATTTTGTGTCTAAAACAGGAAAATAATATCTGGTACAAATATAAAAATAAAAACATGCTGATGAAAAATGCTGTATACCGAGCCCTTAATTGGTTTTTGCGGCTTATAAGAACTAAAAACGGCCAAATGTTGACTTTGAAGTGCCGTATTGGAAAAACTGGTTAAGCTAATTTTCTTCGTAAGAGGGTAATATACCCCCAAGTATCTGCACAGCCTCGTTGCTGATGCGCGTCACTTTTCAAGTTCAGGCACTCTTGCGATAAATTGTATTGAAATAAACGTGTTGAGTTAGCAGTGATATTTGGAGGTGGTGTTTTATATACCAGTGCCGTGGTATGGAATATGGTTATTTAATTAGGAATTTACATTTTCCAGCGTATCTTTCCCTTACTGTAGCAAAATATTGAAACACAGACTCTTCCTTTCATCAACAAAATGGTTCTCCTGTCCACAAAGAAAGGTTCAGACTAGAAACTAATTTGTTTCATTTATGTAGAAGCAGTTACCGCTGAAGTCATAATTAGAGAAGTCAGTAACCACGTTCATTTCGACGTGTTTTGAACAGTGGACAGACCTTTGGGAGGGTGCAGGTTCGTTCCTCAGTACAGCCGCCGAAATGTTTTTTTTTTTTTTATGGTTTTCTCGAAATCACTCCAGGTGAATGCTGGGACGGTTCCTTAGAAGTCGTGATCGATCCCTTCCCAGTTTACCGTATCTCCAAGTGAACGATACTGTTAAATTCTACTTGTTTAACTACCTCATGCTCCTGGTACCATCAGCAACCCAGATAACAAATTCGGTTTGAAAAAAGCTTGAATCAAGCTTGCGATGACAAGTCTGCAAGTTTGCAGCAAGATTGTCATGTCAAGCCAATAAGCTTGAATCAAGCTAACTAGTCACCACACAACAAGCATACACAGCAAGTTTGCCTCGTACAAGGCAGGATACAATTAAATAAAAAAAATGCTCGACTGAAGCTTCAATCAAACTTACCAAACAGGGCTTGTAATGGCAAGCCAAAATCAAGTCAATTGCAGGCTTGCCGTATGCTTACATGCTGTCTGGAAAGGATTGTCTGATAAGATTAAGTGTCGTAGTGTAGTACTTGTCAGGTAATGTACAATAATATTTATAACTTGTTGAAACAAATCTTCTCTGTGTTAGGCAATGTTAGTAACGCTGTGCCAGCAGGAGGTAGCTTGGAAAGGGGCGACCTGCCAGGTGGTTGTACCTCTGTAAAGTGTGCGGTGCTGTGCGGGCTTGCAGACGGTAGCGATGTAAGTGCTCCCTTGTTTGCAGCCACCCCCGGGAGAACAAACAAGCGCCGACTACCCCCGTGTGTTTGCCCTTGCCGAGAAACATCCCCCCAACTCCTGCCAGCAAACACGCGCACCCCAGGGGGAGGTTATCGCAGGCTTGTTTTAACAGTGTAGCCGGTCGTCCCGGGCGCAGACCTCAGCAAATAAACTACCTGGACCCGGCCCCTAAGATGACTGCCTAATTACAGGGTACACAGCCGGGCGAAGAGTACATAATCACCGACTGCGCGACGTAATTTAATTTATTTGCCTTTCTCCCCCCTTGCTCACCCCCCGGCCGGCTCTTAATGGGCTCTGACCACTGGGTTGGCTGAGTGTGCGCCCATAGGTGGTTTATGAGGGGAGGGGGGGAGGCAACCCTCATACAGCAGCGACTCTAGTGGCGAGGTTTGTACCCACAGTCGCTGTCTTGCCAGCCTGCAGTATCTACTGGAGATACGGGGGGACGAGGCGCCTTTTTAACCTCGTCCTCCACCAGGGTACTGTGCTAACCCACAGTGCCCTGGTTAAAACCAGCGCCCTCCTTAAAAGAAAATAAAGGAAAATAAAGAAAATAAATAAAGTTCCCGCTCCCCCAGCCCCACTCTTACTTCACAACTCTACTAACAACCTGGACCTTCCTACTTTTCCAGTGCCATTTTTATTTTTAATGCATGTAACTGCTGAGTGGTTACACTCCTATTCTGTCGAGAGGGTTTTTACGGTACTATGCCGGTTTTTCCCTCTCTCTTCTTAGATTATGGCTTAGCTATAGGTACACATAGGGAGGTAGACATGGCCCCAATTGCGGCCATGTCTGCCCAATCCCTCTCTGCCGCGATGCATGCCTCCTCTGCATGAAACTTCCCCCTTGTAGGCGTATGGGGCTCAGCCCTGAGACGCACTTAGTCCCGCTCCTTCCCCGGGCCTCACACATAACTTAGTAGTTAGGGTAGGTTAGGAAAAAAAATTGCCAGCCTGCAAGACTGGATGTGGATCACTTCTCTCGTCTCCTGACACGTGATGGCAACACTTAACTCACGATATACGTTCAGTACTGCAGCGTTGTGTTTGAGTGTACAAAACACTTCAACAAATTGTTTGATCTGAATTAAGTGAGCGATTTTGAAAGCTGACGGGTCAAGTTTAGTAATTTAGAGTGAGTGGTACATAACTCAACGCTGAAAACATCAATTAATCTCTACACTTTTTTCGAAGTCAATATGCATACAATACTCAATGACAATCCTAGATAATGGTAACTGCCAACTTTATGAGTAAACATTGACCCAGAATTACAAATTCGTTACGCGTGATCTCTTGCGCCGCAGTTAAATACTCGAGGCTTCGGTGTCAGAGAGTGTGCCTCAGAAATTCGCAACACTGGAAACTATTTTGTTTATAACGTTGGCTAAAACTATTGTCTAGGATTGCTATTGTTTTATTTTCGCAAATTGGCTTCAAGAAATCTACAGTTATATATTAATGCTTTTAGCGTTGAATTATGACCGCGCCCTCTTAAAGTATGTATTTAACTCTGGTCTCAGTTCATAACTTAGAGAATACTGATATAGGCTGTTCGTTTTAAACTGAGAATTCTCCAACTTTTATAATGACCAAACATTGTATTTTATAGGGGCCGAAGATGTTAAGAGGTCCTGGGTTAAAATCCCATCTCGGGCATAACTGGTATGTTGTTCCTTCACCTCACTTCAGCCTCATCGGCTCTTAAGACCGCGTTCTTAAAGGACCGCAAATCTCTCTTACGTCACCTTACGTGGTCTTTGTTATATAAATCAGAAATACTGCACGTTTTTAATTTTTTTACTTCTGTATCATTTTAATATCTCTGATAATTTTTATGATGTAATTACCGTGAAAATAACAGATTTTTTTTGTTCGGGTGATTACTGAAATATGGTGGTACCAGCAAAATAATAAAGTCATGAAGAAGTCGTGACTTCTTGAGCTGCTTAAAGTGTGAATATTGGTTAGTATTCCATATGAGCCCGCGTCTTTTCCATCTACCGGAATAAGATTGTACAGTAAAAAAATAAAAAATAAAAAAAAAATTACTGTGCCATGTACTGTAGGATACATACACAGATACATACACCACACACACATATATACCAAAACTTATATAATATATATTATAATAAAAAAAACAATGCTTTGATTCTTTCATAACTTCTCAGTAGAGCACGAAGAATCATTACAAAATCTGACTGCACATTGACCTACTTTTTATGGCGTACGATTTGTAATCCTCTAGCCAGTCATAAAAGCGAAGTTTATTCCGACGTTCCTAGATACATTTGGTTATAATAGACAAAATGTACTTATGCGACGTATATTTTAAAAGTAAGATAGTTATGATAAGGAGGGCAATGGAAAAGTTTTAAAATAAAAGTGTCACCTCAGGGCATTTACCTGGTGTTACAGATTAGTCATGTGGAGAGCAACTGTAGCACTTTAAGATCCGACCAAATCATTAAAATGATATGTTATGTTAAGTGCCATTAAAAAGACATAATTGTTAGTTCATAGTTTAGTTCTTATACGTCTACTGAACGGCAGGTTCGACAGTTATGTTTTAAGTGTGGTATCAGTGTGGTACTTGTGGAATTTTAGTCGTAAAACAAACATTGGCAAGGAAAAACTATATATCAATCTTAAAGGGGAGATCGACTCCTAAGGTCCACCTGAACAAGTGTGTCTTATTCCATCACCTAGTTATAACCTCCACGTACAGTACACACGTTCTCAACTACGAGATGTCGCATATCACTGAAGTTTATGTGATCAACCTCCAAGTGTGTAAGAGACGCAGATACTGTAAGCTAAATATTTTGGGTTTACTAGTTCTTCCACAGTTAAGTCACTCAGACGGCATTGTTGACCGAAATAATAACTAACAGAACAACATGAACAAAATAAATATGTCTTGATAATGATTGTCTTCTTATTATTGTATGACCTTTTTCATCTCCATTACATTATTGTATCCGTGATTTGTACAGTTCGCATATTACAAATGAATCTGTATTTTATCATATTCCTACCTCGGTTTAATAGGCAAACAACGTGTGCCTGAAGTTGTGCATAAACGCGGAGAAAGTTTATAGAAATTTACAGAAGTCATTCGCTTAGCACAAGAATTTCAACTAGAAACGTTGGTCCAAGTAAAATTCGCTCGGGTATAACAAGTGAAACGAACTCACTCGATCAAACCCTTGTCAATACAATTCGAGAACAGGTAAGCTGGTATCAACAGACGACGATACACGGAGAAATTGCACAGATATATAAAAACTTTACGTAAACAATAGCTATAGTTGAATGAAACGGAACGCATGGTGTTAAAAATATCGGGTAGTTGTGGAGAAGAAAGGCGAGTCTTGATTCATAGTCTACATTTTGTTCCAATCGTATGGTTATTTATGCAGTACTACTGAGTAACATGTCATTTTTTACTCCGGAGGTTGTCTTAGGACATAAATATTCTCTATATTAGGCTATATAAAAATGAAGTGCCCAACTCACTCATCAACGCACAGTCCAAACCGCTGGATCTAGAGACATGGGATTTTTAAGTGGGCTCCACTTACGCTGCAAGCACCCAGTAACAAGAAATTTTTACGAAATTCGAAAATTAAGGGGTGAAAAAGGTTGAAATTGTTTTCAGTGAATCCTCGATTGCGCTTAAACCTGTTAATATTTTCAAGTGATTTTTGCTTCAGAGCGAAGCTTACAGAATGCATATTAATATATTTTTCAGTTTTTCAATATTCAAAAATTAAGGGGATGAAAAGTCGCCAAATGTGTTTTCAATCCATCCTCGATAACTCTTTGACCCTTTGAGATATTGCGGTGACTTCTGCTGCAGGATGAAGTTTACGCATATCCCTAAAAATAATTTTCAGGAATTTTAAAGTCAATCTCTAAGGGCATTAAAAGAATATTACGTGATTTCAATTAACCCCCTGTATCTCTTAAACCGGGTTAGATACCGAGATGATTTTTTTTTTAATAGAAAGATGCTTATGTAAATAGGGCCGACCTAAAAAGCTATTTCATGATTTTTCAATATTCGACAGGTTGTTGGGTGGAAATATGTGAAATGTTCCAGGTATGATCACGGAGAAACAATTTAAAAGTTTATATTATTTCCCCCGTTCTATTGATACATATAGCTCTTCGGACACGCGCCTATATATACACACATATTTCTTTAGAATTCTGACGACCTAATTTGACGTAGTTGTTTGGAACACTAGCAGGAGGTTTTGGGTTCGAATCCCGTGTAAGGCAAGGTGACGAGGATCTACAGTGGTATTATATACACACATATTAGTGGCAGCTGGCAGAAGAGATAATTTTCTTTTTGAAGTGTGAACATTTAAGGGTGCCTTCCCCTTGCGACATTAACGCCCACTAAGGGGTGAAAACGGGTAAAATGTATTTCTCCCGGTATCTTCGATATCTCATAAGCCTGGTCGTAAAATGTATTTTCCCGATTTCCACGATAGCTCATAAACCTGCTTTGGAGGTGAAAAGTCGTAAAATGTGTTTTCGCCATGCCCTCAATATCTAATTAACACAATAAGTTACCGCTACAGTTTTCCATTTAAAAATTGCACGCGGGCAAAGCCGCGGTCTGATATAGCAACGTATAAAAAACTGCTGATATTGCACTATCTAGAAAATAATTTAACAACTATATAATACGTTAAGACTAATTTTTAATTCTCGCCATCTTGGCTGAAACTCCGAATTACTTGCAGGCAGATTTGTATACTAGCATTTAACGTCTTAATTTTTAATCGTGTTTGCAAAGGTAATGTGTTATTGTTGGAATATGACTGCGAGCGTTCGCCTATACTTTCTATCGACGGCAATTTTATTGCACTGATTTTAGATAACAACGTAACTATGTTTAAAAAGGCCCAACCAGTTCCAAATTATAGTCCTAAGTGTGTTTTATTTTTTAAACTTTTATAAAATATTTTTACGATGTCACAACAGCAAAAGCACTCATTAGCGACTGCCCCTGGGTAACAGACTACCACTGCAACTGACAGAGCTCACATGGTTGCATAATCTCTTCTACGCAGGTACCGGGAAGTTCGGTACGGTGGCCAATCCTACGTCTGCGTGCTTATCTACGATAAGGTTGCGGTTTAAATTCAATGTGTTAGGCCTCAAATGAAGTATTTTATGTATGTGCTGGTTTCAGTTTAACTTGCGCAATATTTTTTCACCTAATAATATAATTTAAAACAAAATATTTGTTCAAAATAGCAGCAAGTCAGTTTCAATATTTGACTGTATTTGTACTTAAAAATAGTAAGAGTTAATAAAATAAATAAAGTAAATAAACCAACCCACATAAAACACAAACGCATATAGAGTCTCATATGTTTTAAACGTGAAAATAAAATTAATATTTGTCAGTTTTGCAAATATGTTAGCGCTTACATTTTCGTTCCTGCGTTCATATCCATTGCAAGCCTATTGTACTTAACGTAGGCAAACATTTGCTTGAGTTTGTATATTATTATTTCCTCGTGGTTACTGATATGTTACGCTTTAATGACGTTTTATCATAATTTATGAAGTTATTGTATAAATGTATTACATATTTCACTAAAAAATTATAACACTTGCATTTTGGCTTTAAATGTATTTATTATACAACATTGCTCGAGACATTCAGACAAAAACTGCCTCCCCTCCTCCAGTCTTTTTATAATGCACGCACATAAAAGTCTTACTAAACTATTTAAACATTAACATTAATTTCTTATAATCACAGGAAAAAATGTTCAGCAGTTTGGTTTCTTACAGCTCACAGATAAAATGTTCACGCTTTACTCGATTGAGACATGCAAGTACAATGCGCTGCAAACAAAAACACCGGGACTCGCTCACTCCAATAAATCACAATATATATTTGCACTGTCGCACAAAATGTGTCAACCTTAAAATCTATCAACAAGATAGTTACAGTGTAATAAAAGACCACGAGAAGATTCCGTGTTCTGGTTAACTGAGAAAGCTGTGACAATTTTGTTAATACGACGTTATCAGTATAATAGGATTTTCAGATATTTCTAGAATGGAAAATTATTTTGTTGAGTATAAATTGGAATGTGGGTTTAGTATTTATTTCGTAACACTGACCAATTAGTGCTTACATGACGAAGAGTTCACGAATTCGCTACTAAATGTGTAAGGTAGCTGTCTACCCAGATCACCGAGTGCACAGACGACTAAGAGTGGTGAGCAGATCTTGGACAGATAGACGTTCATGCTAAAATTTCTTAACCTGAGTAAGCGATGATTGCCTAGGTATAACATTCAAAATATCCTTACATGTATATATACCCATTAAAAATACTCCAGTATTCTTAAAATATTGTTTACTTGTCGTCGATAATGGCACAAATGGGCGTATGATCAGTGGCGGCTCGTGGATTGTTGCCAGGTAGGGCTGCAGTTGCCAAGAGCTGTACAGAGTTGTGCGCTGGTTGACTCTACAGCCACTGACACGCTGATGTGCAGGTGCCCCTTACTACTTACTGTGTGGTCACAACATATCTAGTAGCCGGCAAATATTTCATGGTCGTTGGTCTACGGCGTGTTCATCAAGAGTGTACAGTTCCGACTATCTGCAGCCCCGCCTGGCAACAACCCACGAGCCGCCACTGGTTACTACGGTCATTGTTAGGTATAAAAATTGTGGTGCAGAATCTTTATATATATATATATATATATATATATATATATATATATATATATATATATATATATATATATATATATATGTAGATAGTCTACAACTCACGTTTATCTTCAATACAACACTGTTAAATTAAAGCATCCAACATCACTGAATGTCATGTCTTATAGAGGCTAGCTGTCTGCAAGAAGACTGCACACCAGTGCAGTGACTTGTGCCAAGATGCTAGGATGCGGCTTGATGCCCGTGCTGTGTCGTCATTATCACTTCCGCACAAGGTTAAGTTCGTCTATATATACTATATTCGACTATATATACACACACACACACACAGCAAAACACATCATCTTCTATAAATTATGTTACCTTCCTAACTTGCAGGAGATGGAGGGAATTATGCCTAAATGAACCAATCTACATTTCACTGGAGCTATGAGGTATTCAAAGTCATGGTCAACTGTTTGTATAAGTCGTTTTATATGGGCTCTTTTCTCCTTCAAATATTATCATTTAATGCTTATTCTTTTTCTAGGTCATCATTTGGACCTTTTTCTTCTACTTGAATGATTATGAGCCCTATAGGCCTACAGCTGGTTCATGAACTGTGTCACTGCGTGTTAGGAGTAAGTTTTTTTTTAAGAAGTACTTCTAAACGTGTGTTCTATGTCTTTAGCTATGAAAAGAAAACACATTTAAAACTATGCTTCTCTATTTTTGTTTTCTATATACTATGATTAGAAACATGATTTCAGGGCATCTCAGAATGGCTAAAACCGGCTTTTTCAGACTTCTCTCACGTAAAAAATACCAGTCAGAATCGTAGAACAAAAATAGAGAAGCACACACTGAACTTTACTACGCCCTTTCCGTAAATAAAAAGTAGGCTCACCGCTTAAAATCCCATCGAAAAAAGCTAACGACCGAAACACTTCACGCCGTTTTCACGTAATGGCTATACGGTTGTTGTCGCACGGGCCAATCTAGCTCTTATATCGCCTGCCAGTTTTCGTATCTCAGACGTGGCACCTAGCGTATACTGTATAGGGCTCTTATCTCCTTGTAGGTCGGTCCGTTTTTGCCTAACTTCGTCCAAATAACTTATCTTTCGTATCAGACATAACATAATGCAGACGATGTTCACTTAGTTGCATGAATCGACTTCTGACGGGATAGCGACTGCGCCTCTGTAGTGGCGGCTTCTCTACGGCCGGGGGAGAGTCACAAAGGGCGGCTCGCATCAATTAACATCCGGCGTTAATGAGTAGCACGGAACAAAGCAGGAGATTCCTGGGCTGGAGGAATGCCCCTTGTGCTGTCGCGGGCCGCTGTAAGGGAGGAGGTTGGGATTTAGGATGTGTGGCAGCGGCTAGTTGTTAGTTCCGTGCCGCTAGTCCCGGGTGTTGGAGAGGGGAGAGGGGGAGTGGAATTCTCGCCAGCATCGACACTCGTATAAGAAAACAGCGCAGCAGGAGCGACCCTCGTCCCATTATAATTCCCGACATTTATGTCTCGGAGCTAACACCGGGGTTCCTCGTGTGTGGCCCGCGACCCACGGGGAGAATAACCTCACGAGCTCCTGGCATTCGCGCTCCTCGGATATACTCGGGAAAATTCGTTAATCGTCAGCGATTGAGCGTGAAGGCAGTGCCACATATATTCAATTTTACTGTAGTTTATTAACCGAATTAAACCGTCCTTCGACATAGCGCACAGTATATTTTTGACATTTTAAATTAACCTAACTAAAACTAACTTAAGGGCGTTGGTCCCGTAACAGTTAATAGTTTTATAGTTTTGTCAAACACTGTTCAACTTTTTACACATGAGAGAAAATGCCACTTCCCCAAATAGAACAAATTTAGGCCCCATAGATTTTGTGTAATCATTCGTCAAAGGCCGTTACGGTGTAGCAAAAAAAAAGTAGGTTAATTAACTTATGCATTCAAAATTACAGGAATTGAAAGTCAATGCATCAATGCATTTTATGACATGTTTGTCAAAAGATAGTTTTTAAATTCACTAACAATCACAACTCAAAGTTATGCAAAAATTTACTCAGTTACATTTTTTTTATGCAAAAATGTATACCCTTGTATTCACTAAGGTGGCTTGAAGTAGCTCGTAACACTTAGTATCAATATGAATTATCTTGTTTCTGCACATC
>PNEQ01123543.1:0-26006 GCA_003012365.1 Medauroidea extradentata
TATGTTAACTGGTTTTCAAGTTTTGTATGAAGTAAAAATACGCAAATTTTGACTTTGAAGTGCCATTACGGGAAAACTAGATGAGCTAATTTTTTTCCGTTAGAGGTATATGTACTCTCAAGTAATGTGTACAAAACTAACACTATTTCATACAAATATAAAATTATGTTTTTTCCCCACTTGAACAACCTTAAGGCGTTTACCCTAGAGTTTAAAGCAAACGACGTGTATTCCCTAAACCTATAATGTTTACGATTAGTGTTCTGTGTTGTTTACGATTTGTATCCTGCATTGTTAGCAATAGTGGCCTAGTGAAATGTTGTAAGATTTATTGTCCTCGTTGTTGTACTTATTATAATGTTTGAAATTATTTATCAGTAGTTGTAAGTTAAGTGGACTTTACATCTCGTCGTCAGCCAGACACACAACTTGGAACAGTGACAGGAGCTGGCAGAGGAGTTGGCCATGGCCTTTGTTAAGGAACCATACCAGCATTCGCCTGGATCGATTTCGGGAAACCATGGAAAACTGAAATCAGGATGGCCGGAGCCGGGATTCGAACCTAGGTCCTCCCGAATGCTAGTCCAACGTGTTACCGTTGCGCCACATCGCTCGGTCACAGTAGTTGTAATATGAGGTTGTTTTGTAAATTGTAACTGTAAAGGGAAAGCTACATGCTTTAAGGTAGCGGTTCACAGAAAAATGTTATTGTTTTAATAATCATTGTATTTATACAGATAAGTGTTTGTTTTGTATACATACTATAACGAGTCAGCACTCTCCAAGGCATTGGGCTGAGTGACCTTATGAGCCATGACACTTCCCATCCCCTACTCCCTACCTCTAATCCCGGCACCGAGGTGGAGGACTGCACCCCTCCTCTACCCGTAGTGACGCGGGCCAGTCGGACCTGGTTGACATCACGAGCAATGGGGCGGCACCTGTCAGTTCTTGACAGGCATACATCTCGGACGTGACTGAATGTTACCGCAACACCTGGAAAGTTCAGCCTACATCAAGCAGCATTGTCGGCAAGCTAGGAGGATATTCTGGGTGTTGTCGCAGGCCACTATAAATACCGGCTCCCTGCGAGCAGCGTCAGAGTGATTGTGGCGTGCAGCCGGGTGAGTGTTCGCAACAGACTTTGGCAGCGAGGAACGAGGCGAGAGCAGCAGATTGTGGAGAGACTGAGTTAGTGTGCGCGACGGTGACACTCTTGAAGTGGTGTGATGTGAATAAGTGAGAGAGTGGATAAACAGGTTGGACTGCAGTTGTGCATTGCGGGACATTTCTAGACTAGACAGAGATTCATGCGATCGGACGACTGATTCGAGAGGTAGAGAGGGACATTTATTAATTGTAAACTGGAGTAGTAAATTAGGTTTTTAGGGAGAATACCTGTATATTATATCTGTAAAGGTTTATCTAAAAAGGGTGAATCGCGAGTGTTTTATAGACATTGTAATAAATTAAAAATTTAAATTTTATTCGCTATTTTAATTACCTTAGCTTCCCAAACGAACCTAGCTGCGCCCAGGATGGGAAAGTTGTTACAATATCGAGTTTCCCACCACATTACAATACTTTGTGACCACTGTATACTGTAATGAAAATTGTTCAGCTTCAATAGTTTTTTTATAATGGCATGTTAAATTCCAAATTTACATAGAATGGTTTTATGCTTAAAAGAAAACCGACTGACATATCGAACTGAAATCATTCACACTGAATACTGTGTTGGAGGTTACAAGGTATCGTATATAAAAACAAAAAAAAATACACATTTTCCGGTTTAAAAAAATACTGAAATTTGAAACTAAAATGTAAATAAAATTTTTTAAATTTATATAGGTCTAGGAGAGCTTTGAGCCTACAACATCGTTATTCAGTTTGAAATATTTCAGTTTGTTTTCATTTCTTCCTTAAAACCGTTTTATACAAATTTGGGCTTCGACATATTTTAAAAAGAAACACAAAAGCTAAACAATTTTCATTGCAGTAAACTAAAGTCACAATGTACGTCTACGAAACAAACCATATCTTGTACAGATATAAAAATTATTAAAACAAAAAATATTTTCTGTGAACCAAGACGCAAATAAATACAGCGGCTGCAGCTCGCGTCGAGTGAAGGCAGCTTGGGGTGCCCTAGCCGGCAACTCCCCTTCCCCGCCATGGTTATTTCGGCCGGATGCGTGGCATCTTCTTGGCGTCTGGCGGCCTCGGCTATTTCCCAACCACATCCCCATTTATTCTGGAAGGCCGTTGTTTATTTTTGTAGGGAGGGGGCTTGGTGCTCGTAACCCGCCTCTACCACCTCCCCCGCGGGAGGCAGGGACAGGGGTGCCCGGCAGGCGCGGGAGCCAACACCCCTCTCAAGAGTCCTCGGTGGACCCGTCTATCTCTCCTCGCCGTGTTAAAAAAACCTCTTCCTGGCACGAGCGCGAGCACACACTCATCCATTCAGAATCTCGTCCCCGGAGTTGTTCTCTTGGTGTCGGGGGAGAGCGGCCTGGTTTGTTGGCCGACGCCCAGAAGGTGCCCGGGAGACGAGCCAACATTCCCCTGAGGACGCCGCGATGCAGGGCGTCCCCCACCCCTCCTCGCCCTTGATTGCTAGGGGTCGGCGTGGATTCCCAGCAGCCTCTGCCCAGACCAGCCACCACTGCAGCTCACCGTTTTAAGCGCAATACGATAAAACATATGATTAAAATTCGCAGACGATTCTATAAATTCAAATCATCCACACGTTACTACGACCTTAACTTTTTCGTTGAATTTCTCTCTGTATTACATCACATGTCCTACAATTACGTACTTGCATATTTTTTCTCGATTTTTGTGAATCAATTTCAAAGTAAGTTCTTTTATTATTAATTATAGAGCTTCTATTTCAGATTTGTAAATTCAGTTAAATTTATTTTTCTCTTCCACGTCACCTAACAACACAAGTCATTTGAACTATTTAATCTCATTCTTGTTTGTTGTATAACTTGTCGATAACATATACTGTATAGTGTATATTCTAGGATATAGATTTCTTTTCGTTTAAATTTTGTTGCAACTGCCTACGTGTTTCATTTTAACACTGATCACTCTATATGCTTAGTTACTTTTTTAAAATTGCTGTTAGTAACATTTTTCAACTTATCCTTGTGTATACGATATGTGTTTGAAATTTTGTTTAAGTGTAAGAGAAGGCATTTTAGCCATAAATTCGCCACAAAAAGTAAAGGTGAAAAAAGAAACTTAATAAATAAAGATTATTGCATCGGTTTGTCTCAGTGTGTAATGTGTAGGGACCCCTGATTTTCGCGAAAAGAATTTTACCACAGTTGACTTACGTGCATATCTGTAATCTGCTTCGTGGTTATTGGCACCGAGTCTATGTGAAGAGCCGTCCAACATTTGACTGAGCCAATTACAATAACGTTCCTGCAACACCACACGTCTGTGATTTGCCGGTAGAATAGCAAGGCTCGTGAGAGTTAAAATATCCAATCACCGACCACGAAGCAGAGTGAGTGAGAGATTTTGGTCAGCGCTGGTGAAGGGAGACATGAGGTGAGTATGGAGCAGCGCCGGATGAAGGGGCGGGGAAAACGGGAGATCCCCGAGAAAACCCGTCGACCAGCGGCATCGTTCGGCACGATTCCCACATGCGAAAATCCGGGGACCGACCCCGCCGGGAATCGAACCTGGATCGCCTTGGTGGGAGGCGAGAGGTCTGACTTTCTGTTTTATGTTAGGGTCCTTGGCGAGGTCACAACATCGCCAACGAGCCAAACATCCCCTCTTTACAGCTTTATTGGTAGACGATTCCCCAGTTGTGACAGTTGTATTGACTCTGACAATTGAAATTACTCAAAAGGAAAAAAAACAAATTTTTCACCCAGCCGAACCTGGAAATCGAACCCAGAACCTCTCGTACCAAAGTCGGTCGCTCAACCAACTGAGCAACCTCTCGGCCGCCGGCAGATGTGCATGTAAGGCACCGAAACTAAGTCGGGCGAAATTTTTTTGCAAAAAAAAAAAAAAAAAAACAGCGGTCTCTACTAATGTGCACACATCTGCAGCTCTGCTACACGGTCTGTGATTGGATGTATTTAACTCTCAGAGTCACGTGGTTCTACGCCGCAAATCACAGACATGTGGGTGTCGCAGTAACCTTGTTCTAACTGGTACAGACAAATGAGTGACGTGTCGGCACAAACACACACCGACAATAATCATGAAGCAGAGCTGCAGATGTGCACGTAACACGTTGAAACTAATGTATTCCAATGGACTACACTCGGTGCGCACCTGCAACTGAATAAGTGCGGCTGTCACGTGATTGCCCGTAAAAAGTTCGTATTGTTTATGCCCTAACAACTGAAAACACGCCGCAATTTCAGTGCAAAATTATTTTCAGCATAACATTTTTAATATCCAGACATTAAGTGGAAATACAGGTCTGCGACGTTACGCGAAGTTATTCTTTCGTTGGTATTTTTTTTTTTTACCAAGAACTAAAAGTAGTTACGAACCACTCGTCGTTACCAACCTTATCGTCAATGTAATAACAAACATTATTATCAAGATAACTCTGTATTTTCGCTATTTCTTGATCGTATTATTCAAATGCCGGAGTGTCAATTGATTGCAGAAATAACACCATAATAATGAATTACGTATTGTTTAAATGTCACAGGTCGTCGCCATACTTGCACTCGAGCCAGTGCAATAAAACTTGCCCGCGGTGCGCACCCGGTGAGTGCAAGTCACCATTGGAACACGAAAAATGATTGCACTCGGCGAGTGCGGGCGGGGTCTGGAACACGCGACACTCGTCCAGTGCGCACCGAGTTCAGTCGAGTGCAGCCACTGCAATACGTTATAAGACGCGCAGAATTATTTTCAACTGAAAACCAGCGGCTCTGACAACGTCTTAGCAAGAGCATAAACACTTACTTTCCAGTGAGCCAGAGAACGTGAGGCATGACGTCACAGCGCAGGATCACGAGCAGTTGCAGTGACCTACAAGCGTAGCACGTACTGTACAACAGCCTCGTGGCTTCCCGCTTAGAGCAATGACTTGCTGACACAACACACCTACTCTCAGTTAACCGTGGGTGACGTCAGAAAACTACGTCAACAGTCGGTTGGCTCAGTGGCTAGAGAACTCGCCTCCCACCAACGCGATTCGGGTTCGATTCCCGGCGGGGTCGGTTCCCGAGTTTTCACAAGCCCAAACCATGCCGGACGATGCCGCGGGTCGGCGGGTTTTCTCGGGGATCTCCCGTTTCCCCCGCCCCTTCGTTCCGACGCTCCCTAATACTCACATAATGTCACCCCTCACCTGCGTCTTCCAGTGGCGAAGCGTGGACGTGTTCCAAGGCAAGCAGCGTGATACCCGACTATACACTTTGAGCAGGTGATAGTTATGTAGCTGATACCTAGGTGTATTACTAACAACTAGTTCCTCGCCTCTTACACGCTACTGACTGAGGAATGTACCTGCTTCTACCAGTCAAATGGTCCCACAGGCAACTGAGAGTTATGTACAGTCACTGCTAATCATCGCTTGCCCTAGAACACTTCACGCTTCCTGTACTACCTTATGTTCACTTTTTCTAATTTCTGATAGCAAATTAACAATATAAAAAATCGTTGAACCGACTGTGGCCTACAAATACGTTAAAAGTTCAAATGCTATACTTGCACTGTAGAGCAAGATAAACAGAATTCACGCTTTAGTAGCAAATTTCACGTTTTTCTTCACAGAATCGGAAAACAAAGCTGTGAGATTTCATCTTATCTGCTGACCAACGTCTCTTCACTCCTCTGGAGAGGGGAATGGGGAGGGTACGTTGCTCCTTTCGTTCTTATGGTCAGATGTCAAATGACGTCAATTGCTGCTACCCAGCCCATTGGACGGGGTCAAATACGACACTGATGTAAGGTTGGCTATTCACCGTCAGTGGTTGTCGTACATAACTGATTCAGCCTACTTTCACGTTTCCGAGCTATCACGAAATGTGACGCGCTGTTTAGTACACTGCGCCCAGGTTCGGAAAGGACACGAGTTCAAATCCCCGGTCTGGCCATTCTAACGTCAGTTTCCCTGCTGTTTTCCGAAATCGCTCCAGGTGAATGCCGGGTTGGTTTCTTAATACGGGCCATGACCGCATGACCGCTTCCTATCTGTTTTATATTCCCTTTTACGACGACTCAGTAATATTCAGCTCGGTGCAGCTATGAGAAACTACAGCCCTACCTGACCGCAACGTATACTGCGACACTGGATAATGATAAACACAGAGCTTGCTTCATTTCCGGATCGTCATTGTTTCATTGTACCGGTCCAATAATAGCAAAACAATAACTACGTTTTGCGAGGAACATATTGACAAATTATATTATGAATAGGGACGTGAAATTTTTGCGGTTTCTTTAAGAGCGCGCGGTAGATTAAAAAAACGCTGAAAACATCACTTGATTTGTACGCTTCATTCGAAGTCAGTATGGATAAAATTATCAATGAAAATCCTAGATAATGGTATTTGCCAACTTTAAGAGTAAACACGTATCCAGAATTACTAATTCGTTACGCGTGATCTCTTCGGCCGCAGTTAAATGCGCGAGGTTCCGGCGCCAGAAATTAGGCCTCAGAAGTTCGTAACAATGGAAAAAAAAATTGTTTAAAATGTTGGCTAAAACTATTGTCTAGGATGGCTATTGCTTAATCATCGCAAATTGGCTTCAAGAAACCTACAGTTATAGATTAATGCTTTCAGCATAAGGTGCATGTTAGAATTCCAGCAACTGTGAGTTCTTGACACATTCGCAACTGGCCTTTGACTTGTTTAACACTTCCTGTGAATTGCTGAGCTAAAAACCGAAATATAACTAAAAACAAGCCCACCTCACTGTAACGGCGAGCATCTAGTAAACAGCTTCTGTCTGATTGAGTTCCTATATAATTTTGGAGGCTAGCCGACAAGTCAGTGAACCTGTGAATTTTGCAGGTCTCTAATAAATAAATGTTATTTTCTACAATTATAAATTAAATATCTCACAAAGGCTCAATAAAACATGTAAGCAAAACATTTAACAAAATAACCTAACTTATTTGTCGGCATGACAAATACTTGGCGAGTTCATTGACTGCCATGTTAGAATCCAGTGTCCTGTGTATCTTCAAGCCCCGGCCATTTTTCAATTATCAGCACTCACTGCTGGAACAACAGACAGTAAACAAGTAGATGGCGCTTGAGTATGCACAGGAAATTGTATTATAACATGCATGTCATTGAACTCGTGAATTTTTTATCTTATTTTTTCCCTAGCAATATGTTGCCGGTTTGCGCTGGCCAATTTGTGTAATGACGGTTAGTTAAGGGGCCCGCCTCGTTGCCATAAAATCACACGGCAGCGTGTTAGAAGAAAAAATTTTGCACCGAAACTAATACACGTGTGTTCACGCCGTTTCTCTACGAAAAGAACACACACTTCAGACGACTGCCCTTAAGTACTTTCAAGACAACACACGTATTAGAAATCCCCTTTTAGGACACGTCAAAATGGGTCAACACGGGGTTTTCAGGCTACTATAGTGGAAAATATACTAGCCGAATACACGTGAAACCACTTAAGGGTAGTGCATTGGACTTTAGTAAAGTGATTTCGTAAATAAAACAATAGGGTTACCACTTAAAGTCCCATAGGAAATTTGTTTTTTTGCGAAGACTGCACGCCTTAAGCCTAGAGGCGACGCACCGTTGTATGGCCTATACGACGTCGCCCTTAGCACCAATCATACCTCACTCACACAAACACATGTGCCACGAGGCGGGCCCCTTAACATGTTACCAAAAATAAAGTCTGATAAGTGGGGTTGTTTACGTTTATTTACAAAGGTTTGTATAATGCACAAGAGCGTATAAAATTTTAAGTGATATCAGTTGGAAATTACAATAAATAAATTAGTTTAATGTATTCGTTAACATAACTATATGAATGGTATTTAGGTGTTTATGTGTGCGAGCATGCGGTGACGGTAACACCAACCTTCGAAATATATTTGTGTTTTATATAACTTTTCTGTGGTAAACCTTATGTGCTCGTTGCTACGGCACAAGTACATTGGTTGGCAGTGCTCTGTTACGGTACGAGGCATCCAAAGGTATGGTATGTTGGTACGAAATTATGGTACATTGACAACAAATGTGTAAAATCACGTTTTTTTTAGTATTTTCTCTCATTACTCAGTTGCTTCAATTTTACACGACTGGTATCCAACACGTACAAATAGAATGTCTGAAGGCGAATAAATTATACCAAAGTATAAAGACCGTATGTTTTGCTCTCTGTGAACATTCAAAAAATCTTTAGAGAATAATCTATCATAATAAGGAAAACACATCGATGAAATTTATCTGTAGTTGCAGATGAAGTGAGCAGATTTTTTACGCTGAGTCAGTGGCGTAGCCAGGATTTGTGTAAGAAGGGGGTTTAACTTGAGAATAATATAATGAACACTGACCACCACTTTAAAGCGGGGGTTCTCCCCAGGAAAATTTGGATTTCAAGGTGCAAAACTGATTTTTTAGCAGTTTACGTAACGGAAAATTAATTATTATACTGGTCAAAATATTTTTAATCTTCGAATGTATATTTCTTATTAATTTTTCGTCGCTAATTGTGTGTGTGTGTGTGTGTGTGTGTGTGTGTTATAACAAGGCCCTTCCCCACCCAGCCACCTGGCTACGCCAGTGTAGCCGAGTATAGCATAAGAAAATCGCCAGAAACCCATAAGGTACAATGATACATCAATTCAAATTATGGTACACGTGCGGTTTAAATGGTACGTCTAACAACCCTGCTGCAGGTGTAAATGTGGCACGGCAGGTTATGGGAGCGACTAGACAGGGGGAGGGGGGTGTACGAGCACCTAGCGGGCGCACCACAGAGGTCAGCTGCAAGCTGGCGTGTCGCAGCGTGGGACCGGGGGACACATCCGTGGGACCTGCTGCACGGCTAACTGGGTTTGTTCAGGTCGCTTCACACGGAGCTAGCTGCTCATTGTGCAGGGACACTCAGGACAACTTCGCTAGCTCAATGACCTGCACGACTGGATTACAATATATGGTGCTTAGACACACGCATATTCCGCGTTATTTTCTGACTGCAGATTAGAGTGCAAGCTCCATAGGCGCAACTAAGGGGGGGGGGCACTAGGGCAAGGGGGCCCCCTCCCTAAATAAAAAACCAACCAAGGTCTTAAAAATTACAATTAATTTAATATTGAATAATCAGTGATACTGTTACCAGTAGAATATTCAGTGTTTAGCAATAAAAACTGCTAAAATAGCACTATTTTGCACCTTGAAATCCGAAATTTTCCCGGGGGAGGATCCCCAGACCCCCCGCTTGAAGATGTGGTGGGTGATCCTTTATAATATTCGCAGGATAGCCATCCTTCCCCGTCTGAAATTCATAAATCCTGACTATGTTACTGATTACAAGTTGGGGTAGCTTGAGTATAACAGTATTCACAGAATTGTGCCTTCCCCAAATGTCTATTCTAGTTGCGCCTATGGCAAGCTCCCTCCTCGAAGGACCTGGCTCGTGAGCCATGCTGTATCACAGAATATGTAGGAATACAGAAGTGAAATAGCAGGTAGGGATGCGAACTCACCCACACACGCCAGCAACATGGCGGAAACACCTACCGCCGACCAGCGTGAAGCGACTGTCCTATGCTAGCAAGCAACCAGGCCAACAATAAACTTGCCATAACATGCAGGAGCCAATAACAACAGCCTCGGGCAGCCAATAAGCGGCGAAGTTGAGCCGCCACGTCATTTCACGTTCTGAGCTACAAATTGTGCACGTAAGGCATTGAAACATATTGGTACAACACTTTTCGCGGAAATCAGGTATCACTACCTATATCAGAACAGTGTTGCCCGGTCGTGGGGTTTGTTCCAATTCCTGGGACTTTTGAAATATAATAACTAAATATGGGACAAAGGGATTATTTATTGTAAATATCAATGTTACGGGACATTTATTCGCAACTTTATTCGATAAACTATTATAAGCTTCATAGTATCTGCTAAGTGCTGATATCACTGATGCATTGCATATCACGTTTAAGTTTTTGTGTGTTTATCTATTTTTGTAAGTTATTTAGACATTGATATTAAACTTTTTGGATGTGTTTCTTGTCACACGGGTTCGTTCGAAAAGGCTAGGAGCACAGTGCGTTGGAAACATATACATAAATAAGCCATGCAATATACTGTACTAATTAACGGTAAATTTAAAAATAATGCTGTCTCGAGAAAATATAATTTTTTTTTCGGCTGTGGGATTTTTTTTTTTTTTTTTTTTTTTTTTGTGCAGGAATGGGACTTTTGCGCGTGGAGGATGGGATTTCTACTCCTATAACACTGGCGACACTGCATCAGAAACGCAAGCATGCAATTTCGCTTCTGTATACCTATCTACCCTGTGTCTGTTCTGTGTTGCTGACGTCACTGAACCTCGCTCACGTAGCCACCCCCTACCAGTGGCTGACGTCACACCTTGTCAGCAGTGTTGTCGCCGATGTCAGCACGTGCACCACGTGTCACAGTGGGCGATGGAGGGCGGAGGGGAGGTCACGGCAAGTCGCAGCTGGAGGTCAGGTCAGCCTCGACCTTCACGACGTAATCCTTTCAGTGACCTCGTCCAGGTTGTACTCCGGAGATGACGACAAGGCCGCGACCTCTTCCTAACTTATCACTCCGCTAATTACGCGGCAGCTATGCTACAGTTTCTGCGAACCAATGACATAGCCTTACCTATCCCACAAGCGTATACACTTATTTGTAGAGCCACGATTTTATGGCGAAAATATGTTTGTAACATTTGGTTTCAATGCCTTATGTGCACAACTGCAGCTCAGCTACATCGTCTGTGATTGAATGATTTTACTCTCACGTGCCTTGGCAAATTACAGACGTACGGAGTCACAATATTATTTTTCTGATTGGTGCAGTCAAATGGGAAACGTGTCTGAACGAAGACATGCTGCCAATAACTGCCAATAACAACGAAGCAAAGCTGCTGATGTGCACGGGAGACACTAAAACAAAGTGGAACAAAAATATTTTCGCGACAAAATCACGGCCCTACATAAATTTGTTCATTTTTGGCTCTGTATCTCCAGTTCACACTGGGGAAAATATTCGATTATAAAGCAGAAAAAAGAACATGTGTCTATATAACTTTTTCAATGGCGTCGCGTGGAGTGTTCCAAGGTGTGCGGTGCCCAGCAATGACTATACGCAACACTGAGTTGTCTGAGGAACCATTAGACTTGTATGGTCAGGAACACTTCACAACCAGTAGCGTACAAGAGACAAGGTACGAATTATCCTATAATTATAGGTATGTCAATTTCGCGGATTCATCTGGCAGTAGCCTAGATTTCTCAGTCCTGTACACGCACTGGACACAGTCAATTATTCATTAGCTTACAACCTTACAAGCGAGTAGCACGCGATAGCTCTAGGAATTATTTCCTTATTTACTACTGGCTTGCAGTAGTCAAATGCGTTCCGTGACAGCCGCCAAGTAATCACACACGTGATTATGAAGTATACCTTGTTGGCGTCCAACCTGACCTGGAATTTTATCTGCGAAATTGACGTACCTCTACCTATAATATATACACCTTGGTCTCTGCAACAACACAACTGCTCAAAGCATATAGTCGCTGCTAATACCGCACGCCTTGGAGCACAGCCACGCTACGCGACTGAACTTTTTTAATATTGACTTAGAGAGAAGGGAAAGGAATATTTCGCTAGTTGAATGACCTGCATTAATGCACAGTCCTATATATAGGCGTACTAAAGCTCCGACTATTTATCTATTAGCTGTTACTAACTGGAACGGCAGACAATGAACGAATAGCTGCGGCTTCAGTATAATATACAAGACATTCTCTAGCGTGCACGTCACCGAACTAGAAATCTTTCTTTCCCTACTTATGAGGACTCCTTGACAGGAAGACTGGAGCAAGTTTGGCACCTTAGCTTAGAGGCGATGAAGCACGTGATGAGCTAGCAAACGCCGACCGACCACGCGCTTCTATGCACCGATCGCGCTCGTTATATTACGATAACACAACATTCAAACCTGAGACATCATTACATTATTACGACAAATTCAGTGGTGTTCGGGTAAAGTGGTATAAGTACAGCCAGGAAATTTTCGCGAACAGAATTTTGCAACAAATTGTTTGGATGCCCCTTGCGCATCTGCAACACTGATTCATGGTTATTGGGCAGCGTGTGTTTGTGCACATGCGTCGCCCAATCGACTAAGCAAATCAGGTTTAAGTTAATGTGACACAACAAGTCTGATTAGCGGTTAGAAATCAAGACGCCTCAGAGTATAAACATACAATCACTGACCGTGAAGCATAGCTGCACTTGTGCGCGGAATTTATTGAAACAATGTGTTGCAAATTATTTTTGCGAACATTTCTGATGTCTATACTTATACCACTTTACCCGAACACCACTGAATTGTAGCCTAGATGTGTCTCAACCTTTCCATTTACACACTTTCTTTTCTCTCTGTAAATGCAGAGTAAAATACGATTACGTTATTTTTTGTTGGATAAGTATTTTTATATAAATTATTTATTGGCTTATTACAGAAAACCATAATTAGAGACATTAAAATTTCACGCAATCGACGTCCTTTAGGCTAGAATTCGCGGTCCTATGTATTATTAAGTCAATTCCTTGTCTTCATTGGCTGCAGTCTCAATCAAACTTTGAACTGGGCTGCCTGTGATTGGACTCTCGTTTTGCTTCTGATATGTTATTTGCTCTAGTCTTCCAGGACGTGTCTAGTAATTCGTCACCCAATCGCAAAACAACACGCATGAAAAAGCTGTTAGATTTTAACTTGTTCTGAAATGAATTACAGAAATTTCCCAGCCTCCAACTACAACACACGCAAGCATGGTTAAGGGCGTCCAAGAGGGGAAACAACATAATTTTTATGTTTGTATGAAACAGTGTTAGTTTTGTAGACGTTAATTTACAGTATATTTTCCTCTTACAAAAAAGTTAGCTCAGCCAGTTTCCCCCCAATAGCATTTCAAAGTCAAAAAAAAATGTTTTTTCATATAAGCAGCAAAAACCAATGAACATAATGAAATGGAAAAATTCACATTAAAAATACATATCACGGGCCACTGCATGACATATTTAAAAATCCATTTCAAAAACTATATTGTATTTTGAAAAAATCGTAAACAAGCAAAAAAAAAAATACAGAACTTCAGAAAATTTTTTTAAATAAAAAAATTACGTTTCACAGTAATCCGTATCATAAAGTTTCAGTGTGATTTTTTTTTATTTTAATTACGTTAATTTGTTTTTGGGCTTATAAGAACTAAAAATTTGTAAATTTTTACTTTGAAGTGTCATTATGGGAAAAACAGGTTGAGCTATTTTTAATTGTAAGAGGAAAATGTGCTCCCAAGTACAAAGTACAAAACTATCACTATTTCATACAAATATATAATTTCATACTTAACTTCTACAAACATTTTGCATATCCCTTAAAACCACGTTTAGGAAAACTATTTGTTTCCAAGAAAATATATTACCGTACTCCTAAATAGATATTTGAGCATTTTACCGAGCAGAAAACGATAAGGATGTCCGTTGAAAAAGGAATATTTCAATTAAAATGTTTACCTTTAATTTATGCGCCGAGTTCTGTGAACAGACGTGAGATGACAGACAGAAATAAACAGACTTACTGGGCGAAAATGTCTCACCTCCTTCCTCTTCCGATATATTTAGTTGGCATTGACAGCTAATGGATGCTAGTCAAGTAGTCAGGCTGGGTTTAGTCTTAACGACGCAGACGTGAAGAAACGGTTTAGGCGCGTGACATTTTGTTGAACAACACCCCAGCAGATAGGCTTCAATGCTTTACGAGACCATAAAACCGGCGATAACTTCGTTAAATGTAACCTTCCCAGCAAGGCGTTTTTTAAATGTCACCACGACACACGACAAGAGTACTATACTATAACTAGATATGACGGCATATCGCGGAAATGTTTGTGCTAACATACCCTAGAAAATCCTATAGTTAATTGCAAAACATACGATAGGGTGACGTATGTCGGACACAACGTAGTTGCCTGAAAACCAACAACAGGCATAAAATGTTACAATAGCGGGATTCTTATTGGCTCAGTCAAATAGGCCGACAGCTCCACGTGAAGCGAAATCCAGTAATCTTCTGGTAAGCTGAACGTTCATTGAAACCCAGCAAACAGTCAAGTTTTCCCGCGATAAACGACCATCTCTAACTATAACTAGAGATGCTATTTTATCGCGGGAAAAGTTGACTGTTTGCTGGATTTCAACACACGTTCACTTTATTAGATCATTACTGGCTTATAAATAGTATTGAAGTACTAGACAGTTGGAATAAGTAGTATTAGTATCAAAATACTGACGGTGGCAAGGATTAACAAAACGATCGCTCGGAACGCGGCCACTCAGTCTAGGAACTGTTAGCGTCAGTGTATCACGCCATCTCAGCGATAAGCGCTGTTGCTAAGCCGAGATATCAGCACTCCCTGATGAGGCATGTATGGTATGATAAACAGATCTACGAAACTGATACGGTGAAAAGATTCCCAGGAATTTTTTAAGGTCATGATAGCACGAGTGTTTGCGTCGCTACAACGCACAATCACCTGTATTTTGGGAACTCTTCGATAAAACAGGAGTTCCGAAGAACACGATGGAAATTTTCAGAATGCTGAGAGATAGTTAATGAAACTGAAAAAAAAAAAAAAATTAACTCAATGTGTATTTTTTATAAGTATTATTAGATAGCAAAAAAATCTAACACCGCTGAGCTCCGGCTAATTAAAGTTAATTCGAAAGATGCTGTTTAGTTTTGCAGTGGTTTCGGATGTATGTATGTATGTATGTATGTATGTATGTATGTATGTATGTATGTATGTATGTATGTATGTATGTATGTATGTATGTATGTATGTTTCGAAAAATATTTTTTATGCAAATGTGTATATATATCAAAAATTAATTCTTACAGTTTTAACACTTATACATCATCGTTTGTATCTGAATTTCTTTGTGTTGCAATACACCAAACGGATTTTTATATTTTCCCCCCTGAAACACCACATATTTTGTTGTTAAATAAGATAAAAAGAAACAAAATATTTTTTTACTACCAACTGATACATTATTTTAAAAAACCCTCTGGAAAAACTGTGTATCGTATGACTGTAGGTACATAGTCTAAAATTTTTTCAAATCATTTAGTTAAAAATTATTTGAGTTATTTGCAATTGTTTGAAAATAAATGAAAGCTCATGGCCTTAGCCTAGAATTCATACATCTGTATGTTCGTGTCAGTTATACACTCGGCTCTTAGGGTCCGCGGTGGCCGAGAGGTCAGACCTCTCGCCTCCCACCAAGACGATCCGAGTTCGATTCCCGGCGGGGTCGGTAGCATGTGGGAATCGAGCCGGACGATGCCGCTGGCCGGCGGGTTTTCACGGGGATCTCCCGTTTCCCCCGCCCATCCATTCCGGCGCTGCTCCATACTCACCTCATGTCACCCTTCACCAGCGTTAAATACCTCAATGTTGAACGCTGACCAAAATATCTCACTCACTCTCTCACACTTGGCTATTGATTTATTTGACACTTCCTAAAGAGCGATCAGTCAATGCTGAAGAAGCAACTTAATGCACTGTGACAGAGCAACCAATGAAGAGCTGTTGTTTGCTCGAAAACACAAGTCTTCTTTGATGCTAACCAACAGGTCAGTGAACTTGCGAATTTTTCCGGAATATCCAACGAACTATTTTTTTTTTTTTTTTTTTTTAATTTATTAGTGGCTTGCAATTTTCAAAGACGTGTTAAAACAGCCGTCGCACCAACACTATCAAGTGACAGTGTAGTATATTCGAGCAAATAAAAAACATGAAAAAAAAAATTGCTCGGCTAATTACGCCTTAAATATATGTTAAAAGTTCAACTGCGGTGCATTTATTGTAGCGCAAGGTAAATATAATTGATATTATAGTAACACATTTCACGTTTTTCTTCTCAGAATTTCATAAGAGCGAAAAATAAAATAATTCAATATGGCGACTGATGCCGAGTCTTAAAGTAGATGAACACGTAAGGCACTGAAACCAACTGGGGCAAAATTCTTCCGGTGAAAAGTTCGTGGCGCTAAGTATAGCGTTCAAAGTGACAACGAATAAATCCACGAAATTAACGTACTTTGTCGCGAAAATTTTTCCAACGATTTGTTTCAATGGCTTATGTACACATCGGCAGCTTTGCTTCATGGTTATTGGCAGCGTGTCTTCTTCAGACACGTCTCTCATTTGACTGCTCCAATGAGAATAAGGCTGAAACTATAGACCTCTTTCGAATGACAACAAACTGCTCACAAATGCTTTCTCTATGGAGATAGCAGTTGGTTGTCATTCGAAAGCCGTTTACAGATACGGCCCTCACTAACCACGAAGAAGAGCTGTAGATCTGAACATACGGCATTGGAATCAAACGGTGAGAAAATATTTTCGGCACAAAATCGTACCTCTATTAACGATGGTTACAGATGACGGTTTACCGCGGGAAAATTGACTGCTGGATTTCAACACACGTTCAGCTTACCAAAAGATTACTGGCATTAACTTATACTTGAAGCTGTTACCCTATTTGACTGAGACAATAAGAATCCCGATATTTTAATATTTGATGCCTGTTATTGGTCTGCAGAAAGCTACGTTGTATCATAAACATATCACAGAATCATATATGTTGCAAGAAACTGCATTGTTTTCAAGGATATGTAGGAACAAAACATTTTCGCGATATGCAATCATCTTTTACGATGGTGTCACCACATACTGTCACATCGAGGCGAGCTAGCAGCGAGAGTGTTTTGCTCGCGTCTGGGTCACCCTTAGCACTTCCGCACATCCAGGGCTTCGGACGAATGACTGATGAGGATGCTTACATCTTGCATTGTGACCTCACTTTCGTGTAGTCGCTGAGCCGCGGTTGGCGAAAGATTACTGAAGATGCAAAAATAGACCCTCGTGCCATGTCAGCGGGAATATACAGTAACTTCCCCCACGCCCATCAGGAGGCTCTATGACCATGTCACAGCTGCGAATAGTCCCTCGGCGCCGTCATGGCACAGAACAAATTGCGATGCAGAAGTGGAAGTATTGCCAAAGGCTGCACTGGGCAGCAAAATAGCTGCCTGTCAATCTCTAATCTGCACCTGCTAACGAACATGCTACAATCTATAGAAAGAAAAAAAACGCGAATTCAATGACATGCATGCCAGAATCCGCTGCCCTATGCATACTCAAGCCACTACCATTTGTCCATTAGCTGCTTTCCACAGCAGCAGCACACAATGAACGAATAAAGACGGGGTGTGAGTATGCATAGGAAAGTGAATTCTAACATGCAGGTAACTGAATTCGCGAAGTTTTCCTTTCCTTAGAGTGAGTGAGTGAGAGCATTTGGTCAGCGCTTAACATCGAGGGCTTTAGCACTGGGGAAGGGTGACATGACCTGAGTATGAAGCAGCACCGGAATGAAAGGGCGGAGGAAACGGGAGATCACCGAGAAAACCCGACGAACAACGGCGTCGTCCGGCACGATTCGCACATGCGAAAATCCGGGGACCGACCCCGCCGGGAATCGAACCCGGATCGCCTCGGTGGGAGGCGAATGGTCTGACCACTCGGCCACCGCGGGCCCTCCTTTCCTTAGACCCGACTAATAAGGGACGTTCTGCAGCTCGCTGTAGTGAATCGGACATGAGGTCAACGTCTAAAACTGCATGTAGCCAAGTATCCTTGCGTCAAGGGTATCGGCACGCCTATTTCCCTTCTGTTTACGTAGCAATGTTGCCATGTATTTCTTTAACCCACTGATGATGAGTTTCCAGCCCTAGGGCAGGTTTAAATCTCATGAAAACACCATGAGGAGCGACTATACCTGCCGTACTATAACTTGATATAGGCCGTTCACGATCAAGTGAGCACTGCCTAAAGACGGTTTCTGCCCAAAAAAAAAGTTGTGAGTGGTAGTGGCAAAACGGAGTATAAGGGAGGAAACGCACAGAAAAATTAATGGGCACTGAAACGCATGCCGCGACAGCTAGTAAATAAATAAACTGCTTATTTAATGTTAATGTGGCCGCAGAGGTTGTTACACTCTGAGCACAGTAAAATCTGCCAAGTATACTGTGCTTATTTCTTCTACGCAGCTAGAAATACACAGCTACAAATAAACAGCGTGTTGCTAAGTCAACCATCGGCACACCTTGGCTTCTAAAACTATGAATTCCAAACGCAAGCCGCTACGTAATATCATTGGCAGAACTCATCACGCGAGACGGCTGTTGTGATAAAACACAACACAAACACGCGATAACACGTATCTGTCGCTACAATTTAGATAAGCTTATCTTGAGATAAAGAGGTCGCGATAGTCAAGTTTAAAATGGACACTCACTCTTCATTAAGTACACAATTACTTATCATTGTGACATTTAAACCTTTCTATTTCCTAGAAGCAGTTCAGCGCGTTAATACAGAATTATATTAACGAATAACAATGGCATTTTCGTTTTTTATTTGACCTACGGTCGTACCCTCAGAACAATGGAAAAAATTCAGATATAGTGAGCGGCGATAATTTATCTCGTCACTGGTGAATCTACCGCTATGACTTGACAGTTTTGCCAAACTGAGTGTTTTGTCGCATATAAGACATTGCTTGCGAAAATTCATGAGTCGCAGAGAACTTACGGTTACGTAATAAAAGGACTAGGCACGAGAAAATCTACAACTGTTGTCGAAGAGAGCCAAATATTATCGCCTGTGTCATATATTTGTCGTGTTGTCTTGTCTACAAGGATTTCTGTCGCTGTGTTTATTTGTGTTGTCTACGTTGTCTTTGTCCATCAATGTCGCCATTTTCCTGCACAATGTTTGGTACTAGTCTATTTTAGCTTTCCTGTCCCGTTTCTTGGTTTCCATTTTAAACCGACTACATTCCTGTTTCGAAAATACTTGTATGTTTGTTGACTACAGCCATTTATGACGTCCTAGGTTTGTTTATTTGTAGCTCATTTTCTCGTACTTAGTCTTTTTATGTACGTTCTGCAAATCAGCAACATTAGCTACCCATAGCTAGGGAACGGAATATTTCGCAAGTTCAATGACCTGAGTGTTAGAATCCATTCACTGGATTCAGTTTCTTGGACGTACTCCATTGCAAATTGAATGACTGTCAAAGAAAAACTGAACAAATAAAAGCAAAACCATAAAATAAGCAGAGTGTGCTTTAGTCAGCAAGATACATACACAACATAATCTGCTTATTTTATGGTTTTGCTTTTATTTGTTTAGTTTTCTTCGACAGTCATTCAATTTGCAATGGAGTACGTCCAAGAAACTGAATCCAGTCATGCACTCCCATTGCACAGTTCTTTCAATAGAATCCATTGCCCAGGGTATGCTCAAGCCCCGACCATTTGTCAGTTAGCTGCTACTCGCTGGAACAGCAGGCAATGGACGAATAGACGGGGCCTGAGTATGCATAGTATAATGGATTATAGCCTACAGGTAATTGAATTCACGAAATTTTCTAGTCCCTAGCAAAAGCGTATATCTCCATCAAACACTTCAGTTTTGTTATATACTCCCAATTTAAAAATCGTTCAAAAACCACACTGACAAAATGTTAATTGGCATTGTAAATTCTATGTGTGTAACATCTATCCGTGCACAATAACATGGAAAAATTTAATTTATCACATCTTATCCACAAATACATATAAAAATCTCATAAATCTATGGTATCGACAATTTTTTCCCAAAACATTATAGCAAGTTGCTTCTAGGTTATGGCAGCGTTTATTTGTGTTGAGGCGTCATTTAGTTAGTGCTTCAATCAGAACAAGGTTACTGCGACACCACATGCGTGATTAGTGGGTAGAACCCGAGACGATGATAATTAAAGGGCCTGCCTACCTGCGCTTGAAATGCCTTACACCAAGTTGCAATTATTCTTTTTTTTTTTTGACGAAACTACATAACGTACATTATATTTGTATATCTACGAACATAACACACACTTCAACCTATGTCGCTATAGTTTCAAAAATTCAGCACGTTTATTTAAAACATAATTTTCGGGTCCTCAAGATTGCCACAAAAAAATGGGGTTTTCAGACTACCGTATCTGCTAAAATAACAACCGGATTAAAAAACACAACTATAAAACAAGCGTTAGACTTTGAACTATACTAGATACAAAAAAACTGTTATCACCGCTTATAAAGTCCCATAGGAAGAATGGATAGCAGTAATGCACTGCACGCCAGCTGAGTAACTTGCGCGGAGAGACGATAATGTATTACATACGTCGGCGAACGGCAATCTTTTAGCGCCTGCTTCACACACAAACGTAGCCTATCTAGGGGGACATCCGATTATTGAAAAGTTAAATTACGAGGGGGCTCGGAGGGGGAGTGATCTCAAACTACTGTATCCTGGAACCCAGCGAAAAATAGTTAGCTTTATTCCTCATTAATTAAATCAAATTTACGTTACAAATATGAAGGCCATGATTTCCAGTTTCTACTGGTTTAGCGATACCTATTATTTCTTTACGCCTAAACGAGACCCGATATAAAAATTAAGTTTGACAGTTTTTTTTTTTTTAGAATGATCTTCTGCATGTTGGCTGATTTTTTCAAAGAAAATAAATACATGGTTTTAAGTAATTATTAGAGATCCAGAAATTTTGCGGTTTCAACGACCAGTCGGTTATATATTGAAACAATTTCAACACTTGTGGGTTGAAATGAAGCTCTGCATGTGTATCTAGTTTCAGAATTGATGCCTCATATAAACATTTTCATGACTACACAGGAGCGATAAAAAAAAAATCAGAGTTACTTTACGACATAAAAGGGTGCCAATTTTTCCATCTTAGAGGTTTAAGTAGGTCGGACAGTTAATTTTAAACAAAGAAAGAAGTTATCGTACTTTATAAATTATATATAATTTTACGAGGTGTCCAGATGGCGTTTTTTGTTTGATTTTATTCTGATACCAGGTATCAACTCTTAACTGACAATACTGACATTATTCAATGTTTATGTAGTATACGTAAAGCTGAGCATTTGTTTTACAAAGAGGGAGTGTTGGATAACGATTTTTTTGTTTCCAGTTTTCGAGCCATCCATAACATTTTTGAGGTTGTATTCCTCTTCGACAAGACATAGGACATATTCTTGATAAACTGCTTGACATAAATAATAATATAATAGTTCATGTATTTGTTATGCAGAACCATTGCAAGGGAATTATAGGTTAACTTTCAAGAATGATTACAAGTCCAATATAAGATGAACATACTATACAACACTATTATGATCCCCAAAATTCATAACAAATGTCTTCTACGCCTCAACATTGCCAAATATTTACCAAATATAATTTAAAACAGAAGTTACTGCAAAAAAAACGATAAATATAATTTAGCATCTAACATTCCCCCTAACACACGCAATTCTGAGTTGCTCAGTCATTGTAATCACAATAAAACAAAACAACCGGACACCAGAATTTGCTGCCGGGGTCGGACCCTGATTTAACGTGGAGGAAACTATCGTCAGTCAACGAGTTTTCTCGTGTCACTCCCGTTTCCCCCGTACTTCACATTCCGTCGCTTTTCCATTGATGTTTATAGTAGTATGGGACCTTATTTAGCGTCATTCTTCTGGCAAGCAAATGTATACGGGCGTCCGATCAGCACTCGGGGTGCGATATTGTTGTTACTCCACCACGCACATTAAAAACATTGTTTCTAAGTCCTCCAACACGGCTAAAAACATCCTATTCAGACTGCCGTACTTAAAAATGTACTAACCGAAGTGCATTGAACTTTGCTGTAGACTTTCACCCCAAGAAACTCACGTGGTCACCTCCCGTGGTAAAAACTGTTCGGCGAAAAAGTTTACACATTAATTTTTCGTTTGAGGTGTTGGAACACTGAACATTTTTGATATAACACGTACACGCGATTCCCATTCAATTCTGCACCCAACAGAACGTGTGAACGATGTTAATAACTGTCAGTGGTATAAAGAACCGTAAATTATAACGTTTCCGAAACGTCGCATCTGTTGTGAAAGGAAGCCTGCTACATTTTGTCTGTGTTTCTCTTTGTTTGTGCTAACAGATATTTGCGTCTCTTCTCGCTTGCGTTGTTATAGCTGGAATCGTCCATTTTTGTTGCCATTTTTCTTTCTCCTTACTTTATATTTTTATTTTATTGCTCTTTTTTCGTTGTCTTCTTTTTCGTATTTCTTGATTAAGCTACTGTATTCCGTTCCGGAACTAATTTATGTTATCATTGTTCTATTTTCTTGTTTTCCTGTCGTCTTTCTGGATACGACAATTGGTTTCCAGAATTGTACGTGTATGCTTGTTGATAACGCATAATACTGGCTTTTCTGTCATTTATTTTTGTTGTATTTGTTGTTTTATCATGTTTTTATTTTACAACGGAGCAACGTTAGTTTACAAATTTTATTTATTTTATTTTAGAGGATTTTCTTACGTTCCCCCGGATTATGTCATTTGGCTTACTTACAAACTATCTAAATCTTAGTAAACGACACAAACATCCATGTCTGTGTTGGGATTCGAACCAAGGACCTCTCGCTATCGACCGCGCTACGGGGGCAGGCCGCTCGCGATGGCGTACGCCCACAAAAACGTCCACAAAACGGCTCCAGACAACCTGCGCACTTAATCACTGGGCTAATATCACAAGAATGACATGTTGTTTTGTTGCAATCACGTGATATTACTAGTATATTTCATTGAGTATATCTGTGATATGGCGACGTTGGCAATGTGAAAAAATTAATAAACAAATGCTTAAATGCTGTAAACGGATTGTACACAGTAAAAACACTTTTTCGTTGTCACAAAAACGTTTTGTTTAAATATGACCCACTGCAAACTAACTTTGACGCAGAAGTATTTAGCTTGCCGCAAAGAAATATTACCTTACAGCAAAGCAAACGTGGAAAAACTTATGTTTTGTGTCACATCACGACTTAAAGTTTTCTTTGAAAATAATACAAGTTTCTTTCTATCAAAGGTAGTAATTTTTTTTTTTTTTTAAATATATCTTCACCACAAATATGTCAAATTAATTATCTTAACAATAACATATTTTCTGTTACCAGTACTAAAACTTGCAAACAAAAACTTTCTTTGCAGCAAAGTAACTTTGCAGTGGTTCATATTTAAACAAATATTATGTTGTAGCAACGAAAGTGTTTTTACTGCGTAAAAGCCTACATCGCTACTAATTTAAGCTTTCGCAACCAAAGGCTGTGGTATGCATGAACCTCACACATGATGTTTATTTACTTAGATGGTAATACAAAATAATTAACATTAATTTTTAAATTTCCCCCATGGAAATAAAACTTAACTGAATTCGCTATAAAGCACTGCGAAAGGAAAGTCATATAACATCCTAATTTGCAATTACCAACTTAAAATAAGAAATTGAGCAAGCATGTGAACGCTTAAGATAATTAAAATAAACAGATAACACTAAGTACGACTTGATGAGCACTATTTTAAAAGAAATCAGTGCGCCAGTTACATTACTAAACTTAAAACCATCCTTAACTTCAGATACATCAATTAATAATCTCAGAGATAAGTTAACAATTCCTTCACTGATAAAATTAGTACTGTTTACACAAGAGCTACGCGTAATACTTTCAGTTACATAACCAACAAGAATTTATGGAGCAATTAAATCATATATTAAAAAAACTCACATTAGTATCAAAATGTTATGTACCTACGTGCAGGCATTAAAGCTTGGTTTCAGTCGCCATATTGAATTTTTTTTATTACGTTTCGGCTTCGTGAAAATTTGAGAATAAAGACGTTAAATCATGTGTTTATACCGCAAATTCTATTTACTTCGCGTTACAGTACATAAAAGGCGATGGAGCTGGTAATATTTAGTAAGGTCGGAATCTGTATGGCAATTTTTTTATATATTTATAATTTGCCTGACTGAATGCGACCTAATGATACATTACCAGCTCAATCGCCTCGTCTGTACTGTAGCGGAAAGTAAATAGAACTTGCGGTACAGTCACAGATTTAACAATTTTTTTTTTTATATTTTCACAAAGGCGAAAAATAGTAAAATTCCATATGGCGACTGAAACCGAGCCTTAATAACTAGAGCCACAATTTTGTCGCGAAAAGTTTTTCGCAACATTTTGTTTCAATGCCTTATTTGTAGGGACCCCTAATTTTTCGTGAAAATAATTTCGCGCCACTTTGTTTCAGTGACTTACGTGCACATCTGCAGCTCTGTTTCATAATCAGAGACTGGACGTCTTAGCTCTGACGTGTCTTGGGGTTTTACTGGCAAATCACAGACTTGTGACGTTGTAGTAACGTTATTGTGATTGGCGAAGTCAGATGAGAGACATCACTTCACAAAGACACGCTGCCAATAACCATGAAGTAGAACTGCAGATGTGCTCGTAAGGCACTGAAACAAAGTGGGGAAAAATTTTTTTCGCGAAAATCAGGTGTCCCTCTACATAAGGCATTGAAACAAAATGGTGTAAAAACCCTTTCGCCACAAAATTGTGGCTCTATTAATAACAATATTGCTAACACTTCCATAACTTACACTGTTTGCTTGTCACTGCTTTTAATAGTTTTTAACTGCTGATGACAAATATAATCACTATTCGCTATTCTGTGCACTATCGGGCCAAACAATCAGGAATAAAATTAATTTTGTTAATCATAAAACATTAGGGCACTCCGCCTTAAGGACGCTTGCTACTTCAGGGCACTAGAGTGAAAAGGATAGGGATAAGCTACTCATGTTGAATTATATTATGTGTATCTCAGTACCTCTCAAAGCTAAATGTATGCCACCACTGACGTTTTTGTTTATGTCAATGAGGCCGACGTTGGTATAGTATCTTTTCGGGCGTTTTTTTAATATCCTGAAAATTATGACTAGAGAAATTAAAAATTAGCATTATTTCTTGCCTCCAAGGTAGACTTCAGGTGGTTATATACTCGTCCAACTTCCCCCATAGGAAAACAATGCCGTGGTCTGCAGGGTAAAATGCATCTGCCCAATAATTAATAGTTGCAGATTTGAGTGACCAACCTGCTGTATAGCGATCACACACGCAGCTGACACAACATAGAGGCTACGCCCAGTGTCATATCATACTGTACTACTGTGTGTGTATATATATGACTGCTAAGTCTAGTATGTTACCAAATAATAAGGCGAATTTTGCAGGTCCCTCATTATGATCAGTGGCGTCTCGTGGGTTGTTGCCAGGTAGTGCTGCAGTTGCCAAGAGCTGTACAGAGTTGTGCGCTGGTTGACTCTACAGCCACTGATATGCTGATGTGCAGGTGCCTCTTACTACTGAGTGGTCACAACACATCTAGTAGCCGGCAAATATTTCATGGTCGTTGGTCTACGGTGCATTCATCAAGAGTGTGCAGTTCCGACTATCTGCAGCCCCACCTGGCAACAACCCACGAGCAGCCACTGATTATGACCGCATTAAGTATGATCATTATCACAAACACTCCAAAACATCATATCACAAAAGACTAAGGCTGGGACCACACTTTCCTTTTTTGAGGGATCGGTTTGCCCGACCCCTCTCAGCGGGCGAGTCATGTACCCTAGCTTTAAATGGGGGCGGCCACACTTGCCCTGGAAACAGGTTCTGAAGGGAAAAGACAGGTCAGTGCGTCCGGCGGTCCGTGGGAAGGGATGAAGGGATGGGAGACAACAATACACGCATTC
>PNEQ01123544.1:0-19621 GCA_003012365.1 Medauroidea extradentata
ACAGTCGAGGCCACGTCTCTATCGGACACTGGACGCGACGACAAGTACCTCGCAAGGAACGGCTATTTCAGTTTGGTCATTCGCATAATTAATACTTAAGAATCTAATCATTAGTGAGTGACAGGCTGCGTAAATTTATATGCCCAATAAAGGAGCTGTTTTATAAGATGAATCGCAGTCAATATAAGGCCGGGTTCACATTATTTGAACCAGTTTACAAGTTTTGCCTTTTATAATTTGTAGCACCAGTACTTTACTGCTCTAGTTTTGTAATAATTTCTATATAAAAGCAGAAAAAAAACCACAAGCGCAAATAATTAAGCCAGACAATTATATGCAGTTGCACAACTCCACCTTGAAAATGAGGTAAAGTACACTGAAATTACAGAACTGTGAAATATAAGCAAAGATTGGTGGACGTGACAAAACTAAATATTGGTCCTAGTCTTGTTGGGAGTTAAGTTAAAGGAAAAGACTGGCAGTAATGAGACTTAATTCGTAAATGTCTTATTTACTTTTAAGTACAAAAAACCAATCAATCTAGCAGCTTTAACGTTCACCAACAAACAATTTTAATTTACAAACCCAGAAAAATTTAAATACAAGAAGTAATTAAAGGAATACTCTGAAAAGTATATGAACGTAGTGAAGTATAAACAGGCCCGCAGCCAGAAGCAAGGGATGCAAGTGGTCATAATCCAACCTTGTCTACTATCACAGTTAAGGTGGATAACAACTTGCTTCCAATCTATCAGGTAACTTACGAGTAACCATTTACAACCAAGTTTCAAAACTGACAAATAAATTCGAGAACATCACTTAATTTATTAAATGCTAAATAATGAATAATAAATTAAGGTGACATGTATGAAATGCAAAGCAAGTGTAACTTAATGATAGTTTAAGAAAAAAAAGTGAGGGGGTTGCAATTTTGTACATTTTTAACTAAATTTCAAATCACAAAATAAACAATCTCTTAATTTAAGTTTTAACCGTGACCTTGATGCAATCCAACCAACAAAAATCTTACGCAAACATGTGTTTCAAGTGCAGTTGTCACAGACTAGTGTAAAATGCAATTATTTCTACTGCTGCAGTAGTGCCACCAGCAACATTTGCAGTTACGGTCATGCATGAAAAAAATACAATTCAGCTCCTACACTATCAATTTATAATAACTAAATTCTTACCAGTAAAATATAAATCATAATCAGTTCTTAACATACTTAAAAACTAACATCTAATATAAGCATATGGCAGATTAACTTTTTTTTAGTTGGAACTTTGAAGATATAAAAGATATTTCAATATGGCAACAAATGGTTATTCTCAAATAGTAAAATAGTGGGATGGGGGTCTCCCAGGAAAATTTTAAATTGCAGTTAGAGAATCATGCTATCTAACCACACATTTGAACTAAAAACTAAAACATCTGATAAGTTTTTCCTACAAGGCCAATTCCTAATTGAAAAACAAACTTAGCGATTTTCACTATAAATATTAAACGGCGTGGAAAAGTAAAACTAATGTAAAGTTCAATGTTTTAAGTGCACACCAAACCAACACTACTTCCCTCTTAACAATTCTGTAAATTGCATTTTTTTCACTTTTCATAATTCTATCCTACTTCATCCTAGGCCAACAAATTAAGGAGCAATAAAACTTTATAAGCCAAGTACTTAATATACACAAAATATTTTGATTCCTTAAACTTTAGCTTCAGATCGAATTTAATTTTTCTTTGAAGAAGTTCAACATCACACTTATGCTCACTACAGCTACCTTGTTTAGATCACCTAGATACTGTAAAGGAGGGGGGGGGGGGTTCGCATATCTGGAAGGTCTTGTTGCCTGCGATGGTGGAAGTTATGTCAGAGTTATACTGGCCCGAATGCTCAGTGGTGAGATTACTTAACCGTAACATTAACAATGTGGAAGAATTTCCTGGAATTCATTCAAATGAAGCAGGAAATTTTCGCTAATAAAAATTTATCACCAGCTCATAGTTTTCATCACAGTAAGGCTTTTGTCCAGAACATTATTTGTTGCAAAAGACCATTCTTTTTCAATCCTAGACTACTGGCTTCAAAACACTAAAACAATGAACTTACTTTTTTATAACAAAAAAAAAACTTTTACCAGAATGTTTGGCTACACACTGCTGCAAGTTCACCATGAAATAGTTTTGCACGCTGAAGTTTCTCTTTTCTGAACTGCTACTCAATTACCAGCACAAAATTCATCACACAACATACTGCACAATGAATACTGTAGAGATGAAGCTTTCACAAGTTACCAGTTACCTTTTTTTTTTTACTTCAGAGGTTGCAAAAATGAACACAAAAAATGCCAACACTGGCAGTCTAGTTGCACCAGCACCCCATTGGTTTTCCTGCACAGCCCCACTTCTTAATCACGCCTTCACACCTTCCACCCTGCCCAGACATCTTTTCAAGACTCCACTACAGATCAACTCAACATATCCGTTCCAGACTGACAACAAGACTTCCTGCCAACTCTCCTGTTCTGTGGCAAATGTGCACTGTTAAAGCCTATAAATTGTCAATCGAGATTTATATCTGGAGAAAATTACCCAGATAGACAAATTTGCATAACTCATTATCACACAATAAAAGCTAAATATTCGGAACAAAGTGTACACTCAAAAAGCCCTGATTAATTTCTATTTCCTGCCAGTTTATATCTTTCCGCCGAATGTAAATACAAATAATGCCATGTGCTTTTATTTACATAGGGTCGTGCAATGTTTATAACTACATTAAACTGCTCCAATAAATTTTAGCTACAATATCTACTCATTAAATGCACTAGGGCTGAATATAAGATATAAAAAAAGTAATCTTAGTTATAAATACCTGCGAGTTAATGTCAAATAACACTAGTTTCTGTCCATCGACTAATTTATACAACACACACTATTTCCATTATTAATCTCGTAAATGCGGGCATTATTTGAATTTGCAACTCAAAACCGCCACTTAAAACAGACATGACACACGCAATTCAAAAGTTCAAGTTTCCTTCATTTCTACTGCCACGAACGACCATGCACTTCAGAAACAATAACTTATTTTCTAACATGTGAAAACCGTATGTTGTTTGTAGGCTGAAAAACATAATTTCCAGATTACCGATGGTTTCACATCATTCTGCAATGATATTTCCAATAATTTTGAATGTGTATACACACACACACACACGACTGTCAAACGCACCCAAATGATGCAACTTTGCGAGCGCCAAAAAAAAAAACTGCGAGAACCTAACTGATGCCACCTGTCGGTGGAACATTTAACTGTCCGAAGCGTGCAGCAAAATGTAATGACCAAGATGACCAGCGCCACATTATTCTCGCGCCAATTAAGTCTATATACTGTAAGTATGAATGTCAGTAAGATCATAAGTAAATATTTTGAAGCATAATAAATACAGATAGGTCAATTTCATCATATGTTTTTTCACTAATGTTATATCCAAATAAGAAAATAAACTGAACTACATGCATTGAATCGCTACCAACCATACAAGCAGTGAAGTAACTTGTTAGTTGTGGCGTATATGCAGTAACGTCTAGTAATTTTTTTCTATAGGTTTATTCTTTCGTGCTCAATTTATTCCGAATGATCTATATTCATTTTAATTGATTGGGGATATACTGGGTCATCAAACTGTCGCTGAGTACCACCTTTTCAGAGTTTTTTGCGCACGGCACTACCACCACAAAAATCAATTAACGACCTGCACCCAAACCGCATACTGGCACGTCTCTGTACGTTCCTCCAAGTGTCTGAACTGAGCATATCCCAGAGGATGCAGCTCAGAGCTTACATGAAATTTTCAAAATCCAAATGGAGCAAAATACAAGAAAAAGTTGTTGCAACTAAATAATATTCATTAAAAGAAAAAAATTTAAAGAAACCAAGTTTGGACTAAATGCCCATGTACGTCACAATACTGTCTCAGAAATTTACATGCTTTAAAATTTTGTCCTATCTAGCATTCTCAACTGTAAAATTATCAACACAATAAGCCATACTTATTGGTCAAATGCTGAAATTCTTTGAATAAATCATATATAATTCTGTATGAAATACAGATCATCCAACTAGTTTCATAAAATACAAGCAGTGCAAAAACTTTGTGCCTGTGCCATGCTAAAAACAGAAACACCATCTTATAACCAATGAAACTTTTCCAATAGGCTAACAAGCACCAATGATGAGTGTGCACTACAGAACACCATGACTTATGTTCTTATATCTCAACAACTGCAGGCGAATAAAGCTTGCATACCACACACTCAAGGTACGGCCATCAACGCCTATACATCATACAGGATAGTGGTGAGGTATGCAGGGTAGTTGTAAGGTACGAACGCCAGAATGCCTACCAATATATAAAATTAACGACTTTCTAGTATCTCTTGCAAAAGCGGGAGATTAGCAGCTGTCGGGACATTGGGTAAAAATTTTACAGTCCCTGCCTGAAGCAATACACTTCAGTTTTTCACAAATGCCAATGTAAGTAATAACTTTTTAAAATAACCAATCCCAATGTTTTTTACCAGTGACATTACGGTACAGCAAAACTACGTATTTCATGGTATTTTTGTTTGCAAAAGTTTTACTGGACTTTGTACACTAGAGCAGGGCCATAAATAGTTTCTGTCCAGCACAACTGCACGCTGCGATAAGAACCGGAATTGACAATGACCTTTCAAGGTCCATTCTAACATTCACCTGGAGCGAATATGAATAACCATCAAAAATATAACCTCAGAATATTCAGAGCTGAGAACAAACTGGAGTTCTCCAGTTATAATATGCCACATGCTACAATTGCACCACCTCGACTATAATCATCATAGCAAACATTTTATTGACTCTTAGAAAATGTTCCTTGTTAAAAATTTTAGGTTCTGTACTCTAAAGTCTGTCACCAGTACCAAAATGTCACAAAAACCTGTTAGTTGCTAAGAACATTCCACTTGCATACTCAGTTTTATATCTACCACAAGCAACTAAACAAACATACATACATACATACATACATACATACATACATACATACATACATACATACATACATACATACATACATACATACATACATACATACATACATACATACATACATACATACACACACACACACACACTTCAGCCACTTCTTTGCCATATTATCTTTCAATTTTTCCCAAGCAGTGCAATAGCAGGAGAATACCAAAACCACAATTCACACTAATACAAGCTGCAAAATCGGTTTAACTTGCAAAGGAAGTACTTCCGCAGGATGGCTTAGTGAAATATTTAAGGTACGGAGGGGGGGGGGGAGTGCTTCCACTAAGTGGCTGAACAAAAATTTCACAAATATTATAAGAAAAATTATGATTTTTTTTAAATATAATTTTAAATGCATTTCAATATTGTTAATCTAAAAAAATGAGGATCACTTCTAGGGAAAAACAACACTCTTAACTACCTTTTAATAACCCATTGATGCCCTTACTGAAAGATCTGTAGTCTCTGCACTTCCACGAGGGGGAAAAGTATATTTACATACACACAAGTTAAAAATATTAATTTCCCATTACAACCATTTACAATACATTCAGCAATCTGTCGAGGTTTGTGTAGGCTGTAATATGGAAAAACACCTTAAATATAGAGCTCTGATTAGCACCAAATGTAATGCATCATTTAATAAACAAGACATTGTTTGTTACTTTCTTAAAAAACAGTCTATAGATAGGCTCATTGTTTTAGAGAAAATTCTAGTAAATCAGCAACCATTGAATTTAAAGCGCTCCTGGTAATCACCCAGAAAAAACTACAGAACATCTAGCTAGGTGGGTTGTGTGTGATGAAATACTTTTTACTATATCCCATCATTTTAGGCAACTCTAATTATGGCTCCATTTTTACAAGAAGTCCGATGTAAACAGCAAATTAATGTTTAACACCTTGTAGATAGTACAATACAAAACATATCTTGGTATGTATTCTAAATGAGAACATGTTATAGGACCACTCTTGTCAGGAGCCCATTTAATTACAATTAACCATTAAAAGCCCGTTAAATCCATTAGCATGAACAGCACTAGAAACAGTGAACATTAAAAATAAAACTAAATTATAGTTAGAAGCAGAGTGCAAAATTCACTAAGTATTAACATTTCCTACATAAGGTTAGAAAATTGATATCTGTAGATTTATTAAGTTTGAAAAGTTCAGTAAACTATCTGTAAAAATAAGAACATACAAAAACTAAACTTTCTTACATCATTGCAATAGTCAAGAAAATTTTAATTTATTAAAGGTGGCCTCAAGCTGTGAAAAAATTCCGAAACTGAAGACATCACCAGACGTTAAATTGTACCTAAAAGACATTGTCCATGTCCAGGAAAAGATGAATAACCGAGGAACTGATGTTAAATTGGTTGAAGGGAGTGTAAGGACGACGTCCAAGTTGCGCTTCAAATTATTACCACTTCTAATTTAATGTTTACCAATTAATAAAAACTCTTTAGTTTACTTCAAACCCTTGTGACATGTCTGAATTTGCCGAGGGTTCTGACTCTGTAAATAACGAACAAAGAATTTAACTGTAAACCAACAGTAAATTTTTTTCACTAAACAAGGAATAATTTCTCATTGTTTTGCTTAATTTTTTACTATTTCTCATGGCATTTTGTTATAAATTTTGCAAAATTTTACAGATTCTTACAGATAATGTGTGCGAAGTACCTCTAGTTATATATTTTAATAAATTTTTTATAAAAATTTATTAATTTAACAATTAAAAATACAATTGTTTTACCTGAAGAATTTTTTCAGCCAATAAAATACACAAATAAGATGCACATAAAAAGAAACCGATAAATCTTTTACGAAAATGTCAATAATGCTGCTTATTTGCACACAAAGAAGATTTTTAAACCGTAGACATTTTACAAAGTTACTCCTTTAGTTTAGGTAGAGTATAATTTGACAATGCGTTATACAAAGCTATTGTAATGAATTATAGCATACAAAAATGCAGAACCAAGCCTTAATATGGTGGCCACCGATTCTTGCACTTTTCCTTGCTTTCAAGGCTCAAAATTTTATTTTTTTTTAAGAAATTGTTAAATCTAAACAGTAGGCTTACATACATTTAAATACTGTTGTGGGTGCTAATGCAATAGTTCTAGATTCATTCCCAAAATATCTCCTTGCATCTACCTACCCACACACACACTGGTTAGAAAAATTGGGCTACTACAAACCGCTAAATTTAACCACTGAAAATCACATTTGTTACAACATTCGATGATTTGTGTAGTACACACACAATGGACTAGGGAGTAAATATCAATCGCTACTCATCATGTACCAGCCAAACTATTATCTTTAGATGTATAGTTTATTAATAAAATTTTTATATAAACTTAAATTTTTTTAATCTAAGAATACCAAGTTCTCTTACTCTTATTAAATTTTCCATTTTTTGTTGGGTTAGGTTACCTTAGCTTTTGTTAGATTCACTTAATACCATTTAGTTATCCAAGGTATCGTATACACAATGTAACAAATTTACACAATGTAACAAATTTAAAAACTTTATGGTGTACTAACAACTCCTAACGAAAACTGACTTCCACTAATCTAAACTAACATAACCAAACAAAAACAGACATTTTCAAAGTCTGAAAACTAACATTTTCTATACATGCAACTACTTCAAACATCTACAGAAACATTCTTCCACAAGTAATATATACTTCCAAATTCAATAGTTTAGCCAGTACACAATTAGTAACGTATAGCTGCCAACCTCAAGTATTCAGAAATAGTACAATTTTCAAAATGAGTAAAATTTTGCGTAAGAGAGTTGCGTCATTTCACGTGTTGTGTACATTTAAATGCCATCGAACTCAACACTTTGGCTATTTTTTAAATGAAATATTACACTGTTAACATGTCAATATGTTGTAAGCAAAATAAATTTAGAATATGCTGAATAATTAATAAAATTACCTAACATTTTTACTACTATTCATAACATGTTGTGTTCGTAGCTAAAATTGCATAGTCTCCCTAGAGCAATTTTAACAAAACAAACTGAACACGGAAATTACTGAACGAATTATAAATCAGGCTTACTTTGTTGCACCATCATAAACACTGCTCATAATATAAATTTTCATACAAATTCAAAGAAACCCAGTAGACGTAGTTTTGGTTTCTGCAAGTTTCCAAACTTTACCGATTTCCCAGATATTAAAGTTGCAGTATTCCTACGTTTTACGACTATTAAATATGCGACGTTGATACAATTATTGGCACTAAAATATGCCTCGCAATAACAGAATTATATATTTAACCTGGTCAAAAACCATGTTTACAAACACTACGCAACTACGACGTACGCTTCAACATTTGTTGGAAAAATAATTAAACAATAGTTTCTTTCAGTTCACAAGATTTTATGCATGTTCTTGAGCAATTACTACACGGAAACGGTAAAATGAAAAGCCACTTCAAATTGAAACAGTCTTGCAACTTGTTTGCACGAGTCTCAACAGCCATTTTAGCAAGGAAGACAACTGCAATCTATCCAGTCTGTTCGGCAAACTTCGGGATAAGTTCGTACCATGCGTGAATAATACGGTACTCTGTATTGAACAATATAGTACAATGACTATAAATAAAGCACGCTAGTTCCCGGAACTACAATATTACAGTTTTCTTTATTATATACGACACTAAGTCAAATATACATGCCACATCACCGTACCGAATTAATGGGATTTCATTACCAGATTTCTTTACAAACTAAGCAAACGGGAAAAAAATTGTAAAGCTTGAAAACCGTACAATAATTCACATGAATCATACCGTACAATAGGGCGCAAAATCTTACATTGTATGGGAAAATTGTAAGAGTTGGCAGCTATGGTAACGTTACTTTATATTTACCAAAGTTGTAAAGGAAAAAAACTTTCAAATAACCAGGTTATGTTGACCATCATTTAGCAAGATAGCCAGCGATTTAAAACTACAAGATACAGAGTTATATTTTAAGGAGCAGCACCAGAACTACAATTTTTCTAAAGGTACAAAACGCATGATAGAGAATAACTTTCAATGTTCGTGATTTGGAGCTACATTAGTATATAAGTGTATGCAACAATTATACTCCGTTTACCACTTCTAGCTGCTGATCGCATTAATGCTGGATTACTTAGATCTTTCATTCGTATGATTTTACTTGACGCGCAAAGAAAATCTATTACCAGTGTCATTTTCCCAGATACAATTCTGGCAAGTCCTACATAACATCTGTCATTACACACAAATTTCTTAATTAATTTCGACATAAAGAGACAGTATTAATTTTATCACTGTGTATTACGAAGCATGCCAACACCACAACAAACACATTACATCACTTACCCTAAACAATAAACAGCAATTTATCGTCCATTTGATTTTAAAATGTCTAAAATGATCAATTCATATAGCATATCTCCAATCAAACACTCACTACAGAAAAAGTAGAAATTTGCACAATTCTTTCGTAATTATAACACTATTGTTTTAAATTAACTTCTGAACAGTTTGTAAAAAAATGGTTCCCATATGAAGCCATATTCTGGTCCATTTTTCAAGCTTTAATCAGCAGAAATTCGTGCAGAATTCAAGGATTTTTCCCAACAATCTCAATTCACGTATACTTCCACCTTTACTAGAAATTCCCAGCAAGTGGCTACCCTGCTTAATGTTTGATCACAGCATCGCTAAGCTCTGGTCATCAAGGAAATTACTACATGACCAAGGTTAGTTTCTGTAAATTTAAGTTTAGTACACCTTTTGGCCAAAATAAAGTGTAGGGAGAAAAAATTTTATTTATTTTTGTTGCAGAGGCTCGAGTAAGTTGTGGAATACATAGTTCCACAAATTGAACCAATCATTACTATGGTTCAACCTTAATTAAAAATATATTTTCATTTTAAAAAAAAAATTTTTACAAAAAAGAAGTCTTAGCTTCAAGTTGTTTACATAACTTCCAAGTATAATAGATTATGAATTCAATTTTGGTTTCTCTCCCAATAATTAACAATAAAAGGTACATTGTTCACACATTCTGTTGTCTTCTACGTAAGCTAATAAAACTTCAGTTTAAAGAACTTATTTTTGTGCCAGCAATACTGTACCGTTTCTAAAATTTTTCTGAACTTTTCTGTAGTGGCAAATTTTGGCTTACAACAGCCTACCTAGAATTAACTCTTCTGCTGTAATACAAAAAATTTTAGTATGCAAAGATAATGTAGTTTTTTTTTAAACAGGTTTTTCTGTAAACCACTTACTTAAAACAAGAAATCCATGTACCAAAGTCATTTTAATGAAGTGTTCAAATAAGTCTCAGATTAGCAATATAGTATAAACTGAAGTGTAATGTTGCAGTGAAAGAATTTAAAGCCTTAAAAACACTGCAGATTTGTTTCAAGGGGGATGAAGATCCTAAGCAATTACTAGGGGTGAGGAAATTTCAAAATTTAATCAGATAACAGATTTTTCTATTCGTACCATCAACTATCACTCCCCATAATTTCAGATGAAGGTTCTTATTTTCTAGCTTTAGCATGCAATGGAATAAAACATGCTTGCACTAAAAAATATTTGTAAGTAAATTAAAATTAATTCTCAACTTATAATCTGCAAATGTAAGAAATACATCTACTGTACTGCACCAAGCCTAATGTCCTACTTAAGTACACACTGTGATGTCCAAGTGCACATCTCTACTCCCACAACCTACTAATCTTCAGCTCAGAGAGCACAGCAACAACCAGTTCTTCACATGGAGCACGTGTGCCATATTCTCATAAAATTAAACTGTAGACTTAAATCTTAGCCACATAATTTTAAATAAGTTATTCGAAGTGTTGGCTAGCAAACATTTATGCAGAAATGTGGTAGCCCATCTTACCAATTCACAAAATTGCATTGCCATACAGCCAGCTTTGGGAAGTCTGGAGAGTTCCTTTCCTAGGGGAACTTCCATCTAACAATACAAATTTGTGCAATTTCAACATAATTTTTAAGTGATAATTTATTAAATTGCTAATAGACATTTTGAGTTGGATTACAAAAATTATTTTCTGTGGAAATGGGCTAATAAAGGGCAAGGTAGTATGGATATTAAGGGGCAGACAAATAGACAGTTCCTATCTCACATTTGTAAATAGCACATTTTTCCCCCACATTTCCTTTCCTCTACACAAAAACATATTGCCAACATTTCCACCTAGGCACACAACGCCCAGAACTTCCTCACTCAAGTCCCTTTTACACTGCAAGATATTTCACCTAAAGCCACTGTTGCCCAAGTGAGATTTTATAATAGCTGTATCTAACAACCACTTTCATGAATTACATCCTGCAAAACAAATTTACAAACACCATAAAAAAATGTTGAGAACATTGTTGATAAATTAAACCTAGATTTTGCCAGTGTACAGAAAAAAAAAAAAACACTTTCAATAATTGCAACTGCAAACAAGTTACGCAATTTACCCCTTAATATAAGTGTGCAGGGTCTTCCTATGATAAGATACAAATGCAGCGATAACTAATGAATGACAAAAAGTAGCTCGCAGCAAAAAAGTAGGACTGCATTGACCAGAAATTGAGAGAAATCCAATCCTAAAAGACATCTGCAGGTACACATAAAAGCCAGCTTAGCAATATGAGGTTTAAATCTAGTGTTCCGAGAAACTTTTTTACTATCACATACATAATTTTCAACATGTAGTCAAAGACTGCAAAACAATTTAACCTAACCTTACTGACTGCTGTAGACAAAATAGATAAGGCAAGGCAAAAGCCACTAAAACAGTCAAATTACATGTACAATTTCTTTCCAAGTACTATAGACCTGTAAACGAAAACAGAGGACAACACGCAGAAACTTCATTATCAACATTTTGCCGATTAAGTCTGCTTCCTCTTGATGAAAAGTAGGTGTACTGTTGATAGCTGGCAGCAATAAGTTAACCTAGCAGTCTGCAGACTTTTTTACGCTCAATCTTGACAAGCACATGTCAGCAGGGCCACTTTGAGGAAGAAAAAACCTACCCAGTTACAGATACATCATAGTAGATTCATTCAACATATAAGCTACAACACTCCATTTCAAAAATGTTTCATCCAATCAGAGTATTCTTAGCACCTAAAGTTTTTCAGTAATAGACACGGGGAAACCTTTCACCACACAAATTGCAGCAAGTCCGCTGTTATAAATCAGTAGAGATGATCCTACTGTAAACATCTTTTACAAACACCAAGAACACATTGCACTTCTTCAGCCATTTTTTTTCCTGCAAAACCAGCCACATTTATGATGAAAATTTCACTACGCATGGTTGCAAATCCAAAAAATCTGTCCCTCTAAATCAAAATAAATTTTTGCATTACCCTACTTGAAGTCTTGTCAAATTACACAACATTTAAATACATGGACTAGGGACTAACAGAATAATGAGTATGTAGACTCCACAGTTAAGCAAGTACTTTTGCCTTTCCCAAAATTATGTAAAATTAACTTTTAGTATCATATTTATTTCACTGTATTACTTGTAAGGTTATACTTTGAGAGGCCAAAAGAAAGTCTGCTTCAAAAGCTGTCACTACTGCTATTTAACCACCTTTGAATGCTTTCACATACACATCTAAAAATAATTTCATCTTTTCCTGTAACAATCTTTGGATTGGCTCAACCTACTTCACTGAAAACTTCAGTTGTACCAAGACATGTCTGAACTCTTGCATGCTGCCATCTAAGCTATTGTCAAACCTATTTTGTAGTTTTAATGCTGACATCACAATGTTATGTTTACCAACTTGGGACATTGTATTAAATCTCCCTGTTAAAAATCAACAAATATTGTTAATTACACTGCACCGTATTATACTAAATTACGTCTTGCAGCCATTATATTCTGCCGACTGTACTTCCAAAACCATCACATGATCCTTGACCAATAAATGCACTTCTCTAGTGTAACAATCCCCAACACTATTAAGTTAGGAAACCTAGATACTAGTTATGAAGCTAGTAGAAACTTAGTGTGATATGGTGGTGTATGAACAAGACGTAGATCTTCGACACAAACATACTGAAACCTAAATTTACTATCAGGTACCAAGATACAGTACTTTCAATGTCGATAAACTAGTTTACTTACTAAAATTCCTGGTATGTCTGCTACAGCTGCCAACTGCTGATGATCTTCGCATCTATTACTTACCAATGCTCAATTTCAATTTTTTTATTCATTTTAAATTACACCAGGTTGAAATGACTTCAGAAATTTTACCAAATTTTATCACTCTGAGCTACTTTTCCTCCTATTTATTCAAGTATTCTATCGTGTATTTGCCACCTGCATAACTTAACTGAAAACTACATTCAAGTTAATTGGGTGTCATTATTACACATTTTTTATGTCAGGTTAACCTTCCACTATAGTTTACCATTACTCGCCAAGTACTCTTCACTAGAAATACTGCTCTGCTAGTTATCACCACACTAATTTATCCAATACCACTTCGTTTTAATAATTGAATAACAGCTTAAATGAATAGCAGTCTCAGTTGAATTATCCTACATCAGATATCTAGAGTCATCTAGTGGGGAAAAGTAGCCACATATTGAAGCCAACAAACCTGGCTAAAGAGACACAGGGATGTCATGGAAATGTCTATTGCCAACACTGCCCAGCTGAATAATACAATGCACCCAATATTGATCTTCTCTCCTGAACAATACACAAGTTATCTTTACTCTGAACTGAACACCTGTAACTGCCGAAAAGCATGAAATAATTGTGTACAGAAAGCCTCCCTTTAAATATTTCAGCCTAACTTGTGACGTGGACAGGTTACCAAAATCTTACAACACATTTAGTCATATTTTAGTCTAAAATAAAACAATATTATGTAAGTTGGTGCTTTCAAGATGCAATCCTGCTTTATTAAACAAATACTCTAGTAGTCTCAATTGTACTCAATTTACAACAAATGTAATATTTTACAGTTCCTTCTTTAAATTGCATATGTATATTTGTAATAAATGCTCTATTGATCTGTAAACACACCCCAAAATTCAGCATTATTGAAATAGCATTTCCTACAATAGACAAATTATCATCACAACTAAAATCAGCTTACGAAAGTTATGTGTAATTAAATATTGGGACGAAAAATTTTTCAAGAATAGATTCAGGACCTTCTTTAAAAGTGCTGACATTTCACAAGTGGCGCAGATATTTAATGCAGCAGTTTTTCAACACCATGTAATCCAGCAACAAATATACCCTAATAAAACTTACGTGCACACTTTTACAAACCACACAAAAAAAAATAGCCCAACAGCATGTGCCTCCTGCCCACGCACATTAAGATCTACTTAAAATCAGCAGTTAACAGTAATTACTGTATATTAGAGAGAAGGATGGGGCATTGCACTGAAACAAGCAGCCGCCATATAATCAAGCCCTGCCCACAAGTACACTGGAAGTTAAGTTTGAACCCGTCAACGAACAGTCAACAAAACTACTGGGCAGTCGGACTTCCAAGACTTTTAGGCATTTCCATTTTGAAACATATTGAGGAGTTACTGCAATAAAGTAATTCGTGAAATATTAAAACCAGTTGTATTCCAATCAAAACACATTCACTGGATTTACAAAATATATAAAATAAAGTCAATTTTCTTAGACACAGTAAATCATTAAATTCATGGTTTAGTAAATATTTGTTTTCTCTAAGTAAACTGCATCAGAACAAACCTCTGTGCACATTATGTTGCTAAAGCCACAAGAATTTCAAAAAATAAGTAGAACATCTTAACCAGAGGGCCCAGCTAGCTATGGCCCCCCAATCAGATTACCAGTTGTCTGAATGCATGCAGAAAAAAATCACATAGCTTTTAAGACTACACCTAATTTTTGATATTCATTTCCACATGAAGTTCTTTCAACACCTTCTTCATTAGACGGCAGCTCGCAACCATTTCCCAACGCACGAACCTTGCCAATCGACAAACGCCCGCCAAGGAAAGAGACCTTCGAACCCAATTCGCTCAAGCTCAAGCAAACACGCCTCAAACTGCTAACGCAATTTGACTGGGCGAAACCTGAACTGCATCATGCAGTGCGATCGACCAACATCGCAACATGATTTAAGTTAACCTGGAACCATATTAACGGACAACATTGAATCAATACAGCAACAAGTCCCTTCCTGACTGCAATCTCAAAGGCAAAAATAATTACAAACCACAAAAATTGCTGAGCTTTCCCCTCGGCACAGGTCCTACGATGCTACCCGTAGCCACAGGGCACTGTTGTAAATGCCTCGAGAGTCCCACACATCTGTAACGTAAACCGTTCCCTTACAAACACTCTCAAAGTGATATATTGTTACCCACACTGGGTATAACTGACAAAAAGCAAACTATTTTCAACACAGCTGGTGCATCACAATCTGCTGTGTATTTCCTTAGCATTTATTGTTCAGCCTGTAATGAAAACATGTTACTCTTAATTAAAAGTGGTACAGCAGCAATTAATACAGATAAACCTTCGTTGCACTAAGTTCTTACATGCTAAAAACCACTGTGCAACAATTATTAACAAATTTCCTTGTTCACTATGCTGCAATAACAGCACACTACATGGGTCATCCTTACCTTCCACAACTTTCAACACTTTGTAACAAAAAATATTACAGAATTTAAGATGAACACAATACCCAACAAACACCATGAAAGCTTAAATTCAAAATTCTTGGCAGCTTAAATTTTTTCATCAAAATAAAATTTCAAACCAATTAACACTTCCCATACTTCAAAATAACCTGTAACTTCAATAAATAAAACGTAATAAAAGACCTGTAGAGTCGACCACGGCGAAAAAAATGTGCACGATAAGCTGCCAAAGCTTAAAGGTCGCAACTAGTTACATTAATATATAATTATATCTTATATTAATTTACAGCTGTTTCAATCGAAAAATGTGTTCTTTCACTGGTGATTACTGAACAAAGCTAACTACTGGCAAATTGTACAGTATATCAAAATTAAAAATATTTTCCTGTAGCTCCATGCACACATGGTAATCTTCACAACTTTCAAAAACTAATCAATATTACCCAAGACAGACATATAGTGCATGACTGGACAGTGTGTGCTAAGCACAAACCAAATGTGGCAGAGGTGAACATAGTCTATACATGGAACCACTTTAATAATAAATGCCAACATACCTGTCAAAAAATATGAATTATTTCATGAGACTATACATGAAGTTAATTATTTTTATGTTTAAATCTTCTGTCAAGTAAATTTGTGCTGCAGTCCATTCAAGCTGTTCACTATTGATCACTTTGGCATTGTCTATAATGGTTTGATTTAGAAGGTTTGGCTCAGAGGGGCTACACAGGATAGGGCCTACACAGCTCATTTTCTGTGAACGATTGTGTGTGTACCAATATACAAAATTACAAACATCACTGCACAATATTGTCGTATATTAACAGAAATAATATTTGTAGGCAGTTCCCATGTATTACAGTGTTAACGTCGGAATCTACAATGATTAAATCTTTTTTGTTGTAAAAACTGTTTAAAGAATGTTTATGTATATTGAGTCTTGAAAAATTTTTTGTAGTAGTACACCCGAGGATCGTGTAAGGATACGCCGCCACTTTCCGTTACTATTATCACTCGTGTGCATGCTCGCCGCGTGGTTATGTTTCGTCAACATTTATCGTACCAAACTGTTTGTTTTTTAGTTTTCAAATTCCAGGTGCATTTTATTTTGCCTAGGTCTAGGTTTTTATTGTACCATATGTTACTGTAGCTTCATGACCTGTGTTTCGTTTAGCTTTAAAATGTTTTTACAACTAACGTTAACCTAATATAGTAGTAGTGTGTTGTGTCCCACATGCTGCCAGTTATATGAATAATAACAGACTTCAAATGTACGTAATATTACGTATTATTTATGAACAGTACTTAAAATATATAAGATTTACTCGTATATAACCTTAAAGTTATAGTTTATAAGTGCACACAATTTAACCATATCTAGATCCTCACCACTTGAAATTAAAAAAATAAATAAATAAAATACATTGTTACAAAACACTCATCTCACATTATAGGCTAATTACATCTTTAAAAAGTTCATGACTATGCATAACTGTGGATACTAACACAAAATTTCTCTCAACAGAATAATGTATATCTTCTGTTGCGTGGTTGGCAACACACAATCGTTTACAATCACGAGATCGGGCCGTAAGGAAGGCTGGTTAACTGGCAGTGCCATCTCTTATAAATCCTTACATACTCCTTTGTTTGGCTGGATGTTGTTGTCAATTTACATATTTTATAACCATGGACCATTTTAGCTGTGCAGTTGGGTCTTCTACTGTTGCATGGTCTCTAATAATAGCTTAAGATTAAATTAATACTTCACACACTGGCAAGCAGAATATAGCTAAATGAGACTTGTGCATTGCCACCTTCCTTAGGCGAAGTGTGAAGGCTATAAATAACAAGTTCATTAGGCGACCTGTGAAGGCTATAAATAACAAGTTACAGTTTCTCTGTGCTAAATAATACATCAAACCTTATCTTAAACACTTAATGCTGCGATAACTTGTACCATGAGTAAACTGAACGTTACCAATTAAAATTCAACACCCAATTTTTAAGTAGCCATAACTTCAGATCAGAAACACCATCAAGAATTTGTGATGCGATTGTGATGCTCCAGTATCAAACATTCCACGACACACTATTCAGCTGAAGCTCTACAACTAGCAACTGTCAAGCTTACAGCAATAGCGATAAGTTCTGCGATTGTAAGTTCTAATGAGAATTTAAGACTAACTTGTAGAGAACCTACATTGTTACCGAGATATTTATGTTACAAACATACCGAAACAACATTTATCATTCGACATGTTAATTTCACCTATGCACAACACATGCTGTCATAATGCTCATTAAATTTCTAGCCCAGTGGGATGGTTTACAGATGGTGTTTTCTAACGAGATATATCAAAACAAGGTGGCGGAACCAACAATTGATCATTTAAGAATTTCTACAATTTAGTTATATAATAAGCATTGATTTTAGTTTAGTGGCAATTGAGTACAATTTCAGTTCCTACACTAAAAGGGCAGTGTATTAACATAATTGTATATTTATTTACTTGAAAATTGTAATGTTACAATATGGAACAGATCTTGAAACATAATAGAATATTTTAAAAATTAAGACGTTGCAATATGGAACAAATATATATTAGACATCAATATCAGCAAACAAATTAACCAACGTTATTAAAAGTTCCAAAACAATAGTTAAATGTAGATGTTCAAACATATTTTTAAAAAAGTGGGACATGATCACTTGCACGATCAATTTTGGTTCCACTACCCTAGTTATATTCAACGTACCAAGGTACGCTGAATTGGGAATTTAATACAACTGCAAGCCACCATCAAACTTTTTCGACAATACAGTATGCATTTTTAAGCAGAGGTAAAGATGTATACGACCACTGGCGGCGAGGCGCTAACCTGAATACTCGGTTTGCTGACCATTGAAGACTCCTTTGTTGCACCAGCTACGCCAGCTCTCCGCTGCTGCTTCCTCTCTCGACCAGTTCCCATGACGCATTTAGCAGAGAAAGTAGCGCGGCTTCAATATATTCCATTCGCTGCCAGTGAAACTGTAACCCTGCGCCGACAACAAAGGAAATAGTGCAATGTTTAAATTTCTGTATTGAAAGTACTGCATTAAATTAAACGAAATTTTAATGTCAGTTGAAAATAATTTTATCCTTTAATTTTTATGGAAACATAATCCTTCAATGTTAAAATGAAATATCATATTAATTTTTTTTGCTTCAATTTGACGAGTCGGATGAAGACGCCTAGCGGAATGTGAAAAGGCACTGCGTCTCAAGGAAATCAATACCGTGATGCGGCAATGGAAAGCTTCTAGAATGTTCAAAGAACCTTCCTTACGCGCTATTTCCGAGTACTAACAATGGAAAATTATTGAAAGAAATTTATTTAAAAAGCGAACAAAAATAATACGGAATACATAGGCAACTTTAGAGGAATTCGTTCGATTTTGTAAATACACGAATTAAGATTTTTCTGTTGCCTACGTATACGTTTATTGTTTCGTTTAAATTGCCTTTAACTGACAGACCCTGTTTATTATGCCGTACTCTTTATCAACGAATTTCTGCGCATTCGGAAATGTGTTTGGATAAGCATTACTTGTTTTATATAATTCTCGTAAAAGACATTCATTACAGTCTGATACAGCAGTGACTTCGCGTGTATACAGGATACCGGCCCGCATGAAAAAAAAAAAAAAAAAACATATATACATTTTTGACCAATTCCTATTATGCCAGGTCTGCTCCACACATAATTTTTCAAGTGGAGTAGATATTTAGTATACGTTTTGACTTAGTCGGCGTGATTTTTAAATTAATACTTATTAGACTAAACCAGGGGTGTC
>PNEQ01123545.1:10034-26110 GCA_003012365.1 Medauroidea extradentata
TATCTTTTCCTTTATCTTTGGTGTCAGAGCAGATCAGGAAAGTTTTTGTACATTTATTTCCCTCAAATAAAGCAGCAGTGAACAGCTGTACACTTTCACGTGACCATAAAGCAGACTGAATCTCATTTTGGTACTCACATGAATATGCCATTGCAAAATCAACTTGAAGAACTCTACAAGTTTTCTTATCATTTTCAAAGCTTTACTTTGTATGCGCTTAATTTTGACATGTTCTTGAAATCTAGGCAGAACTTCCAAAATTCCCTCTATTAGTTCACCTGCACAACCAATTTTCACTGTATTCACTATGTGGCTATTGTCACTTTTTTCCCAATATCTCCATGATACCTGGTTTGATTTATCAATGTCATCAAACATAACTGACAGCTTCTTACCATCACAACAATCACCACATAGTCCATTCCAACATGGAGCCGTTAAAGAATCAGAGTTGCAAATTATTTTGTCCCAAAACGAGCCATCATATTCAATTTTTAACCCTTTCAGTTGTAGCCTGAAGTTTTCATGGTCAGCTGGAGTATCCTTCAAAGCAATACATTTTTTGGTCTTAGCGAACAAAATGTTGAGAATGATATCGACATCTCATCTTCTTCATGCTCCTTTATGAAAATAGCATAAGCTTCCCTAAGATACATTGTTAAATACAATTTCCGGAAACGTTCTTTCTTGCCATTTTCCCAAATTACCATTTCATCTTTGAGTCCTGGCATAGTATACACAATATCAGGTCTTGTGAAGAAATCGTTCACTTGTTTGGTCATTGGAGAAACAGTATCAGCAGGTGTAAGAGCACATTCCATTTCAGTTTGTAACTTCAAACCGATACGGTTGGCAAGTCCAGATACAACTGCTACTTTTTTTGTTGGAGAATGTGGTAATGTTCGCGAACATCTCCTCACAGCTTTCCCTAATGACTGGGGAGATTTAAAAGCCTTATGTTTCAGTGGAAGTGTTTCACAGTTGTCATGGTTACTATTTGCTGAACTGCCAGGTAAGTCTCCTGACATATTTTTACATTGTCTTTCTCTGCCCAAACGTTTTCTTTCTGCAGCTGCAGCCTGGTAACGCTTCTTCTCAGCTGCTGACATTCTGGCAATTCTTGATTTTCTTATTGTTTCCACTCTTTTACTCTCATCTGCTTTGTAGGTTATGTCATCTTTCCTCTTTTTTCTGAACTTTCTGATTCTCTCTGCACCAGTCATAGGCTCTTTCTTTGATGTAGTAGTAACTCCAGGATTCATACCAACAACAGTTAACTTCTACAAAAAAATTATAACATTAACAGTTTTAAGCCTAAAGATACTCTCTTCCCTACTTACAACACAATAAATAAAAACAATAGGTAGTTTCCCTCCAAAATGAATTATTGTGTTTTCTACAGAAGTAAAAACTATTAGATTTCCTAAAATTATAATTAAATGTTAACTAATTGTGAACAATTGGTTGAAAACTTGATGAGAACCACACTTAATTTAAATAATATGAGTTGTATTGTTAAAACTATTAATTATCAAAGAGTAAAAATTTTATGTAATTTTTATTAATTTTTAACACTGCATCTCAACTGCAACTTGACATTCAAAAGTATTACTCAAGTGACATGAAAATGATATAAAATAAATATTATGCTTCTGTCACACACGTAATGTCACACACGTAACGATATTTGTTACGTGTGTGACAGTTTATTTTATACTATATAAAAAAAAGTTGAGCACTTATCATAACTAAATTTTGGGATGATCATATTTATGGGTAACTAGCTTTAAAAATAGAATTTCAAGTTGTGTTTTCATATATTTCCATTGTTACAGACATTTTTATACTTTTATGTTACGTGTGTGACATAGTATTTACAATAACTTGGTTTCTACTTTAAAATTTATACTTTTTTCAATTCACACATTTTGCAATACTTATTATTATTAAAGTAGTAGTATAAAGTATAAAATTCATATTCAATTGTATTAAGCAAATGTTTGAATGATTACATTGGGGGGAAATGTGGAAGACAATGTTACACAAGTACGAAATAACTCTATAATTTTGTTAAAAAAAACTATGTACTAGTGATTTTCCCAAAATTCATTGCTAATGCTAAACAGTATAAGCCTTTAGCTACAATTAGATTACAGAATTATTAAAATATGATACTTTTTAATTATTACCTTCTGAAGACCACTTTTTCTGGAATCGCCCAGTAACATTATTTTTTTTCGTAATGTGCTTTCAAAAATGTATTTTCAGTTTTCCCTTTTGATTATGAGATGTCTGTTTTACGAAACTTGACTATATCAGGTCATTTATTAATGCAGTATTCAGCTATTCAGCTTGCACACCATGAATTACATCCTTATTAGTCCCATTTGTTCTATCATAGTTTAATTTTACGCCTGTAGTCGAGAGTTGTTAATACTAATTACAATCAGCTCTTTTCAACTAAAATTCACTAGCTTATTGACTTGTTCCAATATGTGTTTTATAAAAGCAATGTTTGTTCCAAAACTCTGTATTTTAAAAAATGACTTTTAGGAATAAAATCTGACAATGTCAATTTCAGTGTGATATTTTTATATTTTTATTAGAGCGAAAATTGTGTATGTTACTTGACCTAATTAAGGGTAAAGTGCTGTACAACTCTCTCTTTGTCTCCATAAGTTGAATACATTAAATGAAGATAATTTTTAACTTTGTTTGGCTTACCTCTTCTTTTGTAGCCTGGAGCTCCTCTGGCTCCTTGGACTCGTATCGCAACCATATCTGTTCTCTGTCGTGGCTGGTGGAAGACTCCCCCTTTAGCCTTAGGCACACACCCCAGTCGCTCACCTTGCGTACCGTCTATTCTGCACTGAACCTTGACTGCACATCTGATCGCCTTATTGACACATCCACATCCTCGTCACTTAGCACTCTTGGAACGCAGAAATGCTTACAGGCAGTGGCTGCAGAAGGGAAAGGAGGAAGGGGACAGAACTGCCAACCTGCACCCAGCGATCATCAACTCTTGATCGTGTACACCCCACCAAATGGTCAACAACCAGGCCAGAAGTACAATCATCCACAGTTCTGTCTCCACCACCTCACCTCCATACCACCTTACTACTCAGTGCGACTATTAACCTAACCAGGAAATAAATTACTTCTACACAAAGGCTTCCTGCCACTGATCAAACCTCAAGTTGAAACTTTAAAATAAAACCATAAAAAAATGGTGCTAAACTTGTGGAAAAATTTTTATGAATATGTGTTTGGTGTCAAAGTGATTTGCTTGACTGAACTATGTGTAGTCATATAAAATCTAAATATTTGGACATTTTTTATAAAGTTAAGTAGTACCTGAATTTTGCCTTTTTAAAATTTATGCATGTCTACAAGGATTTACATTGTCATTTTTTTGTATTTTGTATCGTGGTAGTAATGAATTTAAATGATGCTGTCCTTTCATTTTGTTTCAGTACTTTTCCCATGAGGTGACGTGGTCGCAGGATGCTAGCAGAGGTAGTATCAATACTAGTATTGCTGTGTTTGGCAGTGAATGATGCCTCAATAGTTCGTACCTACAGTGATGAGAAAGGAACTGAACGATTCAACCATTTGGTGGTGGACAAGAATACGGGACGTGTGTTTATTGGTGCTGTAAATCGCTTATATCAGCTATCACCAGATCTAGAGCTGGTCATCAAAGAAGTTACTGGTCCAAAGGAAGATTCACCAGAGTGTTCTGTGCTTGACTGCCCTAGTTCCGTTATCAAGAAGCTGACAGACAATGTGAACAAAGCTTTAGTCATTGATTATACGACTACTCGACTGATATCATGTGGAAGTCTTTTTCAGGGTATTTGTTCTGTTCGTAATCTGAACAATATATCGGATGTTACACAAGTAGTAAAGGAGGCAGTTGTAGCAAATAACTCGACTGCATCCACAGTAGCATTTATTGCGCCAGGTCCTCCTAATCCACCTGTAACTCAAGTAATGTATGTGGGTGTTACATTTACTGGCAACTCACCGTATCGATCTGAGGTGCCAGCTGTGTCGTCTCGGAGTTTGGAACGTGATAAAATGTTCATGATTGCAGAGACTGCTGTTACTACGGGTACACGAATGTTTGTTAATTCCTTGGCTAGAGAACGTTATCCTATTCACTATGTGTATGGTTTCAGTTCAGAGGGGTTCAGTTACTTTCTTACTATTCAGGCACGTACCACAAATCCATCCCCGTTCATTTCAAAATTGGTCCGAGTATGTCACGATGATGAAAATTACTATTCATACACAGAAATTCCCATTGACTGTACAAGTGAAGACAATCGTCGGTACAATCTAGTTCAGGCAGCATACGTTGGCAAACCAGGCTCAGATGTTGCTTCCGAGCTTGGTATTACTGCACAGGATGATGTACTCTTTGCAGTGTTTTCAGAAAGTGACACATCAGAAGGTGATATATCGAGCAAACCAAGTTCTAACAGTGGTCTGTGTGTGTACTCTCTGAAAGCAATTCGCCGCAAATTCATGCAAAATATAAAGACTTGCTTTAGTGGCATTGGCAGCAGAGGACTGGACTTCATTTCTCCGAGCCATACTTGTGTTTTAACCGTAAGTAATTTTATTTATTCTTACATGTAAGTATCCTGATTGATTGATTTGTGGCACACATATATAAAAAAATTGTCACTTTTGATGAATTGGTGTATTGTTGGTTTCATAATAGCGGGATAAATCCAATAGTTCCAGGAAAGTTAAGTTGAACATTAGCAATCCTTCTGCTAAACCTGGTATGCCTGTGAAGAATATACTGCATTCAGGATAAGGTGTCCCTTTTTTGACAGTTCTCTGGTTGTGCACAAGTGTTCATCCACGAAAATAGATCTCAGTGTATTCATACGCCACCCAATGTATTCATATGCCACCATGTGTTTATAGACCAGCTGTTGTTTATATTCCTGTTTGTTTACAGTCTATCACTTGTCAAAAAAGACTTCCGAAGCAAAGTGGCATATATCAATATTTTGTTTTACAGATTATCTAGTTCTAATGTAAAATGGAGTTTTGTGATTTAAGTAAAGGTTTATGTTTACTGAATACAAGTTTTATCTTTATTAGTTGCTGAATATATCAATTTTATTAAGTGCTTTGCCATCTGTGGCCTAGACAGTTGGCAGGAGATTCGAGTCCAAGAGTTTAATAATTTTTAGCCATAAGCTGTCTAAAGGTACAGCACCTTTGATGGCTCAACACGATTTAAATGAAACCATTTTTGGCTTCATACTTAAGTCAATAAAAAATCCAATAAGTTATCCCCATAAATAAATATAGATGAATATTACTAAAAAAAAGGTATTCAAGGAATTCTTTAAGATACTGTTATTAGCCGTTCACGTTAAACATATTATTTTGACATAACCATTTTACAAATTCTCAGGCCCTTACTGCATATACTTCAGTGACTGGTTGCCTTACTGAGCGCTGAAAGCGAATAACCAAATGTAGTTAGGTTGTTGCAGTACAGATCTCCCAGGTCGTTGAAAATGTGAACAAATCACAAGCGAGTCGGTAGACAAGTTCCGCAGAGTTTAGTTTGGGTTGTTGACATAGAAATAGCAGCAGCTGGAATCCCTCCGCTACTACGTAACACGACCATTTCCCATTGCTCAGTCTCGAAATTATGACCTTTTTCTCCAAAACAGGTGACTTAGAAAGGCTTGAAACGGAAAAACTTGAAAATAATGGTCTGAATTTAAGTTTTATTGAACGTCGCATTTCGTGAATGTACATTTTCTTACACCACACAACTGCTTGCTGTCAGTAACCGCTCTTACGAGGAAACATCTCCTTAACAAAAACTGAAGCTGGTTACTACATAGAAATTAAGAAAGTCCGAGAAACTATATTGGTACAATCATTACATTAAAATGTTTAGGGGGTTTTTAAAATGTTAGACATAAAATGAGATGTTATGAGATAATCAAGTAATATTAAATAAAATTAACTGCATGCACACAAATATAGGTGAGAGTCGGATGCATGTTTCTAATTTTATTTTAGTTAGATAAACTGATTTTGAGATGTAAGATATTCAAAAACTTCTATTACTCCTGTTATTTAAAGTAGCAGATGTAAGAGGTTACCTTACAAAAATGTGCACTGTTTTTCGTAACCTAACAGAACACAAATTTTGGTAAACATCAGAAGAGCTCCTAAATTTTTAGAACATTAAACTCAAAACATTGGCTAGTGTTAATTTTCCAAATAGCGGAAATTTGGGGCTGAGTTACCCAGAATGCAATGCATTTACTGTGATTTGTACCTGTACCAGTTTTCGTTCAAAATAAACTATTCTTGAGGTATATGACATTAAAAATTATTATTAAAATTTGTTTTAAAATGGTAAACCCTACAGATTTTATTATTAAATAACAATTTACTTTTATTCTAAACTTCTTTTGGCACACAAATTTTGGTAATATTCAGCTAAAAGGTTCTTGATTTATTGTAAAGAAAAATCTAAAAAATTCGGATGTTGCTATGTTCCAAAATGGTGGACATTTGAGGTTACAGAACTGTGATTGCAACGCGAAGTGCTACTATTGTACCCATTTGCGTTCAAATTGGTTGGTGAATGATTCATGAGATATAACAAATGAACTTATGGCCACTCTTTTCTAAATAATCACCAAAAATTTGAATTACCAAAATAACAGGTAACCTTACTACGTTTCATGCAAATTGTACTATTTGTACTATTGTAGTTGTATATTGTAATTGTAATATTGTACTATCGTAATTGTTCAAAAGGTATTATTGAAAACACGCTCACTCATACAAGGAGCTTTTGCTTGGAAAAGTTGGCTTACAAACAAGGTACCGCCAGTGATGGAGAAGTTGTATAACGCGAATTAGCATAGGAAAACTGAAGAACCCGGAGAAAAGCTTTCGGCAACGTCTGTTATGTGTATTACACCCAAATAGTCTTAAGACAATTGTAATTCGGGTAACATGTTGTATTTGGGTGGTTGAAAGCTGACTATAATGCAACCTGCTCATGTGGATCAATAATAATCACATAACAAAGTATAAAAATGAACACCAGTCACGCTTATGTGTTAATTAATACTGTTCATGTCAACAAAAAACCTATGAGTGTCAGATCGCTCGCCTTTCAACACTACGATCTGGGTTCGATCCCCACCGGGTGACCTCAGGATCTTCGCATGTGGAAAACCTTCTGGACAATGTCTATGGTCGGTGGGCTTTCTAGAGGAACTAAAGCTTCCTCGACCCTGTGCTGCTCCATTACAGAGTCTCGTGTGTTGTTACAACTCAGGGACGGTGGTAGCCTACGAGACCCAGATCAACATGTATTTAACTCAGAGGGTGTCACCCTTGTCTTAAGGTACATCACACATGCAGTATTACTATTACATATTACACACAATACCGGAAAATCCAATATGTTCTTTCAGAAATAAAAATTAATTATTTTGTTAACTAAATCGTTAGTTACGCCCGAAACATATTATTCATGTAATTTTGTATAGTTTTAACTCGAGTTCACTCTGCTGAGCCCAGCCCAATATAGAAAGGTACACTGCTGGGTAACCTGTATATTTTGTAGCATGCAAAACACCGTAAAAAAAAGTGAATGTACAATAAATTTGGTTTTGTGATAATGAAATAAGATGGCAGATATGTTATTAAGTAAACATGTAATAAAAACTTAATGTAATATTTATATTCTGACAATTTCATGCACATTTCAATCGTAAGTTAACTCATTGGCATGCTACCCTAAAAATGTAAACAAATAATGCTGGTTTATGAGGATTTCAGAAACAACAGTGTATTGATCATTTGCAATAAAGAGGACTAGCTTCATCACATGATTTTCCTTTTGATTATGTTGGAAATCCATTAGAGAAATAGAAAAAACATAATAAACTTAAAATGTCACTATAAATAACCGGGTGTGAAATTGTTGACTGCTAGGTTAGCCAGTATGCAAATTGGCCCTAGTACATCAGATGTTTTCACAACAAAACAGAAAGCATTAAAATGAAGTTGATATTTTTAATTCCTGCTGTTTTATTAGTCAAATAGTCAAGAATTTATGTAGTACTTTTAAACTAATTTTGGCTGTGTTCGTCTGCAGAAAAAGGAAAACAGCTAAGGTAAGTTAATTTAAAATTGGCAAAGATTCTGAAACATGAATGTGGTTACAAATAGGGTTCTGAAGCTTCAGAAAAAACTGGAAAAATTGGGAAAAAACGGAAAATTTTTTTTCTATTGACGTAAAAATGGGAACAATTGGATTTTTTTCATCAAGGTGAAAAATTACGGAAAATTGGAATAAAAATAATTGTACAGTTTCTGAATTACAAATCTGGATGTATAATAGAGCGTCCCAACCTTAGTTTGTAGTAGGCCTACAGAGCTTATGGCGTGCACTACTGCCAGATCGCAGCCACGGTAACGAAGTTCGAGAGGTGAACTACTTCAGAGTTTTTAGCTTTAAATATTAAATTCTTTATTACTCTAATTGATAGGCCTATTACAATTTGCATAGCATCATGCTTCAAAATATGCAATTAATAACAATTTCTATTACTTTAAAATAAGAAACGATTCTCTTACTCTACTTATATTAATTCACTACATGAATTGTAACAGGCATTTCATTAAGAAATAATTATCATATATCTTTTAATCATTATAGCTACTGCTGACAAAACGTAAGAGTTCTTCAATTTTAGTAGATTCTTTCTGAAGACGACAATGTGGTTGGGGTAGTTGGTGATTATGAAATTTATCATTCAAAATCAATGCCGTGTGGGAACTGAAAAATATGTCTGTTTTTTTACACTGTTATTGTCTGCTGTAAATTTAAAGTGTGAGAGGGGGATGTTATTTATTTGAGCAGAGGAACACGGGGGGGATGGGGAAGGAGTCGACGAAGGTCTTTGTTAAGGAACCATCAGAGCATTCGCCTGGAGTGATTTCGAAGACCCTGGAAAACAGAAATCAGGATGGTCGAAGCCGGTTACGGAACCTGTGTCCTCCCAAATGTAGATGAGTATTTAATTACTGCTCCACCATGCTCTGTACCACTGATCCACCTCGCTCGATTTTCAAATAAAAGAGAGTACACTAATGTTCTGCCACGATGTCAACTTAGGCGTATCACTCATTTCCACTACTTCTTTGATAATTATATCTTAAGCCTAAACGCTGGGCTTATATAATACAATATGTTTACCTATATTGTTTAAATTTGTTTCAGTACATATTATGTAGTTTTTCAATACTTATCCATAAAGCTGTAGGTACGAATTTTCGTCAGTCAAAAATCTTACCGAAACCAGGTAAATTTTTTCGTCAAGGTAAGAATTTGGACAACATAGTAAAACCTCATAAACAAACTGTATGAGTTTTATTAATATTTGCTCCAATTTAGGATTTAAAAATTTTTACCATACAAGTATAATAAATGAAGGATCATTGCCTTAATTATGTTTAAAGGAATTATTTGTAAATCTTTCCTTCATCATTTCAACTTTTCATGTTAGTTTTCTGTACTGTGTTGCGATTGTTTCTTCCTATTAGCGTAAATGGTTTGTTGGGAACATTCTGTTTCTTCTACAGCTCCCTTAATGAGTTAATAGTACAGTAAGTCCTCGGTTTACGTCGGGGTTACGTTTCTGAAAACCGCGACATAAATAGAAATGACGTAAGACTAGGCAATCCTGCCACCCACGGCCAACAGTCGGCTGGAAGTGCTTGCACACACGTGCCAGAGTGCAACATTATAGTTTTTTTTATTGTCAGCTGCGTTAGCCACCAGTAAGACCGTCACACGATCCTTTGCAGCTTTGAAACCAGGTGCAGTTCTTTCTTCTTTGACAATATAGGTTTTCACTGGCATTTTTTTCCAGAAAAGTTCATTCATCTGCATTGAAAACTTGCTTGGGCGTGTAGCCACCTTCTTCAATAATCTTATCAAGTTTCTGAATAATTGCTGCACTGGTGTCGGAACTTGCTGCCTCGCCTGTCATTTTTATGTTCTGGAAACTATAACTGGCGTTAAATCGCTGAAACCTTCCGCGGCTGGCAGCAAACACTTCATCCTTTACAGTTGAAGTGCATTTAACATTTTTAATTACCTCTCTGTAAAAAAATGAGGCTTTGTTTTGAATCAGTGCTAAATTTACAAGACAATTGTGCTGGTTCTGTGTTTCGATCCACACTGCAAGCATCTTCTCCATTGCATTATGACGTGAATAACTAGTCTTTGTAGCATTAACAGATGATATGTTAAGCAAGCTACTCTTAATTGGACAACATTAAGCAAAAAAAACCAACCCGTGGCATTTAACTGGAACTGAGATATTCAAGGTCAAAGTTTTTTTTGTGTGTATCTGTACTAAGCCCGCAGTTGCGGAGAACAAGTACAAAAATACAACCTTGAGAAAAGTGAATGAAATACTGAAAAACTGGAATACTAATACAAAATACACATATAAAGAAATCAGTACTTATTAACATATGTTTGCATAATTTTATTTTCGAGATATGTTATGCAGGTCAAAAGAAACAACTTCCGTGAAAGACAAAGTAGTTATTGCAAAACATACACAGTATGTAAAATTCGAACACAAATCATAGTATATAGTAAATATTATATGTTGTGTAAATGTACATATATATTTCCACAAACGGAGTTGAACAAACATGATTATGACAATACTATAGGTCCCATGCATGGGTTCAAAAGGTGCAGGTCACCTTCGATCGCTACAGAAAAACCTCCGTACATCTGAATCCTCTAACCGGCAAACATGCCCAAGCAATTACAATAAAATTTAGTATTGCAGATAATTCAACGACAAAAGCATAAATTCTTTAAGACCCCAATAAGTCAGTAATGTCTCGTCTACGGGCTTCATTTGATTCCTATTCAACGTCCTATTTCAAGATAGCAAGTGCAAAATAAAATGACAAAACTAACGTATGGCCACACGGCCCTCTTATTGAAACATTACAAAAGCTAACAAGCAGAACGGTTACGTAAAAAGGCACAACCCTAATATGAAGCATACTTATTTCCAAAAAGAATTTTTTAATAGACGGCTTCCAAAACATGAATTTAGAAGAGACACAGAAACTCTACAAACTAAAAACTATACATGACGGCAGCCGCTAATGAGACTGGTGTTCCTTATTTTTTTTGAAATAACGAACTTTGAAGATAAACTCCACTGTTTCGAAGCCATTTCGTAATGTAAAAATCATTAATTGCAGTGAGCTGATAACCGTACTGAAGCACGTTTAAAGCGCAGTAATGTAAACTGAAACAGCAGCATGTTTATAAGGCCGGGATTATGAGAACTTCACATTCACGTATCTCTTACATCTTTATCATGTTCTTGTGTACGTAATACGTAATTAATTGAGGTGCCATATTATGATCCTTCACGTAAGCTGCAAGCAGGCAATGAAAAATGTTGTGAGAGAGCCTTGAAATCAATAGTCAAAGATAACATGACACAATTGAAGACATTAACTTAAAATATTGACATTGACAAGCTTTTTGTTACTTCAAAGTGAATGTGAGTGTAAAGTAGCACAATGGTGATAGGGCAAAACTGCTGTACATATCACAATTTATATACAGTGTTTTAATAAAAATGAAAAGCACGTGATTCTTAAAAGAAGTTATTCTGAATCGGTGACTACTTAAATTGTAACATAATTACTGAAACATTAGCGATGTTAATCTGAATCGACGTAAAATGTAAATCGGGTACTTACTGTATATGAAAATTAATGGAATAAGATCAATACAATATTTTGCTTCCTCTTGTGTAGCCTACCTTACGACTACCTATTACGACTTTTTATTGTTCTGTCTACCATAAAAATAAGTTTTAAGAAAATATTACACACACAAAATTTTGTTTCGAAATTAAGTCACCGTACACGACGAATCATTCAGCCACAACACACTGTAGTTTAACTACTGAACCAGTTTAGGACATGGAACGAAGAAAACTGCTGACTAAAGGGAGCATGTATCTTATTTATTAACCTTTTCAGACATAACCTTATAGTCAGCAAAGATATCAGAATTTTTTTTCATCTTCAGCGCCCAACACTTAGAGCGACGCTCAACTGTCATTTGTAGGGTGAACGCGCAGCGAGTGCATGATATAACACATTTCACAGCTTTATACAAGAGAACAGATAAAGCATTTAAGGTGGAGTTGCTTTTAAAAATAGATTTAGCTCATTACGAACAACTTACTCGCTTTCATCCCCCATACACCTTGAATAGCAAGTTTCTCACTGACCAACTTGTTGATGTTTTAGTTTGTTAGAAAGTGTACATAACATTAGAAAAAAAATTCTGTACAACTATTGAAAACAATTGTAGCCTTCAGATTTCTTCGTTGGCGTACAGATATATGAAATTACACACCCATAAAAATCTGGACACGATTTTGCTTTTGATTTGTTAGTTATGATGCGATATATGTAAGGATGCATGAAAACCGTACCAACTTTAAAATAATAGTTGTTTAATTTTTTCAACCCCTTAAAATTGTGTAAATGATGAACTAACTATGTCACTGGATGCATGTTCCGATCCTGTACGATGTGCAAAAATTTTAAGGTCATAGTCAGAAGGTAAAAATTTTAGAATTTTTGGCAACAGCGCACGCCGAAACAAGGACAGTGCTTGTAACAATTACTGTACATTGGAAAGAGAGAGCAAATGTCCATATAACCCTGTACTGCAATCTAAGTGTGAGACACTCTCTAGTAAGTAAACGTTCTGAATGAATCTGGTAGGCCTTTTCTCCTCTTTTCTCCTTATTTTAATTACCTTATATAAGTTACTATGTATTATTTTGCCACCACAGGTTTAGTATAATTTCACAGTGATTTTAAATAAATTTTTCTAATTTGGAAAAAAAAGCTGTTTTTTTCCTTTTTTTATATTTTCACCCATTTTTCTGGAAATTTTAGAACCCTAGTTACAAATAACAAAACGAGACCATATCTAGAAAACCTGTCGTAGCTCGAAAAGCCATTGCAGGACTTAAGAAAAACAGATGTGTCTTTCCGATGGTTGCCATATCACGAAGAGGCTTTGACCAGGTTGAAAGAGATGGTAGCACAGACACCATGCCTGCGTTTTGATCTGTTGCTTCCCATAACCGTGCAGTGCGATGCTTCCAAATCAGGTGTAGGTGCATGTTTACTACAATGAGGGCAACCAGTGCTTCAAGAAAAATGACCTTCAGTGAGAGCAACTGGGTGCAAGTATAAAAGGAGATTCTAGCAAAATTTCATGAAGGGATTTTTGGTTATAGCATTCAGGTGACCACAGACGACAAACCATTACTTTCTCTGATGAAGAAACCAGTAGGTACGATAGGATCTACAAGACTAAAAAGGCTAAGGCTGAACTCTTACCTTATGAATTGCCAGTGTCATACCTTCCTGGAAAAGCCAGGCACATTGCAGACCTATTGTCATGATATTGTATCAATGACAGTGTTGTGGATGACTCGCAGGTATCTTATGTGGTAGACAGTGTATCTAGACATTTAGGGCCGTATCTATAAACGGCTTTCGAATGACAACCAACTGCTATCCCCATAGAGAAAGCATTTGTGAGCAGTTTATAGATACGGTCCTTAGTTATAACACCGGAGAGGAGGGCTTAGTTCGAGAAAGAAACAAAGTGAGATTTCGTTCGGCACTGGCATTTATGTGTTGTCAAAAATGTGTTTAGCTAAACTTACCTTAAATGCTATTTCGTCACCCTTCCGTGGGAATTTTAATTATTAGCCAAAACAGCTCTCCCAGATACGTGTCATTAAATTGTAAGCCAGTGGAAGACGTCAAACAAACAAGACTCACATTTTCTGACAGCAGACTGGACTGCGAGCCTCACAGTCTAGTTTGCTGTCAGAAAATAATGTAAAATTTTCAGCTCTCTATTCATAACTTGTCCGTTCACGTGCACAACTTTTTTTTTAAACTAGTGTTGTAAATAACGTGTAACCTAAAGCTTTGAATATTTTTCAGTTGCTTTTCTCGTGTGTAATTATTACCCATTTAAAACAAAATTTTACAAAAAGGCATAGACTCGCAAAACTAATACCGAAAAGTGTAAAGATAAGTTTACAGCACATGCCATGGACTAGAACTTATTGTTCAATGTAGCACAAAGATTTATTAACAAAAAATTATAAAGATAGCAACCCAGAATTTTTTTTACACTATTTTATCATTAAAAATACCTGCTGGACATGGAATTCAACTATTTTTTTCATCTCGTCAGGAATGGCTCTATAAATTTATTAAACTTATCATAATATTGTCATAAAAATATGCTATTCATGTACAACAATTTTTCTCAGTGGTTTACGCTTTTCAACTTTCAAAACAAGTTTTAAATTATGAATCATCCATTGCTAGCAGATTTAAAAAAGGAAGGATAGCTTTAAAACTTTAGTTTCATAAAATTTTTGTTTTGCCTGCTGTAAACAAACTGTTTCACGATACTATCTACAGTTGGCATTTTCAAGTAACACAATAAAAAATCGCCATGACAAATATCAAAGACATTAGGAGGTACGTATTTTTGGGTTCATTCTTCATTAACAACCAAACTCAGAACATGATCCTGTTTACATAATTACCAAGCGATGAAAATTAAAATGAAAGAACATAAATGGGGGCAAAACGAAAGGTACAGACTGTTCCGAGTCCGAGCTAAAATAGTACCTACTACTCCGACATGATGAATAAACCTTACAAATAGTTGTGATAAAATTTAACAATAAAATATAATTGTGTTACAACTATTAGCTCTAATAATTATGTCAGAAAAAGCTAATTTGTTTTGCAGTGTATGAACAATATACAATTGTAATTTTAAGTGAAGATTATTTAACTTTTAAACATGACTGTACAAAACGGAAAATATTAGTTGGAGAATTTTTGCAACACATACTATTAAATATTCTCTTTACACGAAATTGTACATTTATCTGTGTAGTTCATAGCAGCGAGTATCAAAAGAAACAAGAGTTCGCTTAGTGCACCTAGTTTCTAGTATTTCCCTTAGCATAGGCCTAACTGTTATGTGCTGTACCAGTAATACAGTGGTATTGTTTATTGAATTTATGATGTATGTTTTATCTTTTAATATGCTTGGCTAGATATCTTACCTAATAAGTCTACACACATAACTTATATAACTATTAACTTTTAAAAATTTGTGTTCAACTGAATGGATGCTACTGCTTTTAGGTCGTATTTTCTTGGGTGTGTTTCTTTTTGGGTTTTAGTTTCTGTGGTGGGGTTTTTTGAGTTTTGAGTTGGGGCCTGAGCAGTGTGTCTGTTTGCCCCTATTTGAGATGAACCTCGAGGCTGGCTTCGGCCGCCTCTTAATGAGAGAGGGATCGCCCCGGTTGACGGTGCCTTAGCCTCCCCTTCCCCACCGGACCTTCCGCTCCACTGGCCATGGAGGGGGGGACCTGGAGGGGGGGGGTCGAGTTCCGCCGGCCGGCGGCAGGGGCGCTAGCGAGGCCAGCAAGCCGCGGTGTCGCGGCGCGTAGAGAGGGGGGTCACTCTCAGGTTGGAAGCCGAGCAGCTCACACCGCGAGCTCTGGGATCTGGGCTTGTGCTTTGGTAGGCGGTAATTCACGTGTAGAAGAATGGACGTGCCGGGGGGCGAGAAGTACGCAAGCGTAGCTCGCGCTGTCGTGCTGAAGGAGGACATAAGTGATCTTTTCTGCTCAGGAAGTGGTGAGCGTCCTTAACTCGAAGGGTTCATCTAGGATTTTGGTGAGTGACCAATTCCCTTAGGGGACATTTTCCCTCGTCGCCTTCCCGAGTGAGTGTAAATTGGGGCGCGCCGGCAGTTGGGCTGTCGAAGTCTTTAGCAACGGCACTGTAGTGAGTGATAGCTCGCGCTTGGTTTAACACCGCATGCGGGACGCAACAGGTCGATTTCTGGGCCCAAATGGTTTTAACTTTGTGAA
>PNEQ01123546.1:0-26011 GCA_003012365.1 Medauroidea extradentata
GCTCCAGCAATCTTTATTTACTTTATAAATTCAACAATGGGAAAAAATGGACGGAGTTTGAGTCCGACCGCCCGGAAAACAGCGCCAAAAAGTACGACATTCTCGGTAACTTGACGAACTACAGCCAAACAACAAGGGGGTCAAGCAAAATACATTGTTAGATAGGCGAGTGTCCAGACCTGTTCTTCTACGACCGTGGCCCCGACAGCCCGACGACAGTAGATTCAATTTTTAATTTTCGTGGTGTCGGGCGTTGTAGGGAAAGGAAATGCAACATTACAAAACGAAATTTGCAACTGAAAATAAGTTACTTGGTATATTTCACTTGTATAGAAAATGTTTTGTTTACAATAACACTTTGAAAACAGATAAACTTCAACGAATGTACGTTGATTTCAGTTAATTTTCGCTCCAGATATTCATTGCTTGGTTATAAACATAGCAAGTAGGTTGTTTGCGAACAGTTAACAAATGTCTGTTCATTTTCTAAAAGTACTTTCATTCCAGCGAAGAACGTGTAACGGTGCGGCCGCCCGTTACTATTTTTGCGCCCTGTATTTTGCTTACGTCTACGCCGTTATGTTTGTGCTTATTTGTTTGTTTCTTTTCTACTGCCCTGCCACGCTGGTATCTAAGTTTTGGGTTGTTTTTTTGTTGGGGTTGTCTGCCCTGAGTTTCGAAGACTGCCTTCACCGCCGCGAGGAAGCGCTGACGTCGCGGGAGTTGGCTTGTGGCTCGACGTGTGTGAAATCAGGACTGCTCTGCGTGGGCTGCGCTCGGTGGCAGATGTTCCTTCCCCGTCGCCGTAGTTGTGTGGGGCTGTTGCCCATCTGACCCGATTACGGGGTGCCTTCATGAAGACTGCTTCCAGCTGGTGGAGTTGGGCTTCCTTTTTGGATCCGCGGATTGTGGTGCTGCCGAGTACCGTGGTGTGACGGCAGGACATTTGCGGGGGTCTGGCAGGGACTTGGAGACTACCCCCGTCCTATCCTCGTGTATGAAGGTATTTGCTGAACTGTTGTTTCTGTGACACGACTCGTGTCGAGAAGAGCCCGATGTTTGAGCCTTATGTTTGATGGAGAGACTTTTAATTTTGCTCAGCCCGCTATACTATGGTTCGCCCTAGTTTCTAAACTGTGGTCAAATAACTGGATTTACGTATGGACGTAGCCGTCCTTCCAGCCCGCTCAAGACATACTTTCTGGATTATATGTACTTTCGTCTCACCCAGTCAACAGATTGAGAGCCATATACGGTTTTATGATTTAGCCGCCCTAGGGTGAAACTGACAGTAACCATTACCCATTTGGCTTATGCTGTTCGCGGCTAGACTGTAGTGTTGTCCCAGTGTTGCTGCACGTACGCATTCAGAGACAATTCGTGCCGTGTATTTTTTGTACCTGTGTATAGAAATTTTTGCATTTCTTTTGTGTTTGGCCTGTCTTTATTATAAGGGCGTGTGTGCCCGTGTTTATAATAGCGGGAGCTCCCTACATATACTTGTACTGTTGGTACGTTCACCTCTTGAAAATAAATAGTAATATTTTGCTATGTCGCGGCCAGCCCTGTTTTTCTTTACAGTTATCCCTGGGTGTATCTTCACGTCGTTACTAAAATACGCTGTAAGGGGTTTCAAACGTTATGCATTTTGTTTGTGTTGCCTTTTATTTCGTGACAATTTTTTTTTTACAATTTAATTCGTGCTTTTATGAAACAGCTAACTGAAACAATACATTCAATAAAATACAGCGACTTCTGCTTGTTGGCACTGCCGACGGCCATACCACGACGAGCCGCATGTCGGTATGTCGGAGCATTGTGAACGCCACCAGAATCGTTATAGCTGTCTTCCTTTCAGAACTGTTGTGTCGGAGCTGTTGTGTCGACCTCGTCGGTGCCTTGTGAATCCACCTTTATACTCGTTTTTACTACCAGGTGTGGATAACTATATACAAATAATTTTCCACGCTGTTTTTTTTTTTAAGTGTTTGGCTAGTCGTTATCTACAGTATAACTCGCGCATGAGTCATGAACAGTTAACATTATGTTCCCACGATTATTGAATGTGTCCTGCTTTCGTGTTGACGAGCAGCGACTCTTACCTGACAGTTTCAGTCGAGCAGCATGATGTGTCGCGGTAAAGAATCGTTCGCTGAAGCCGTGAATCATGCTCAGGGAAACCTATTTCAGAATGGTGAAAAGACAATTCTGAATGTTTGTGATCATCTTTGTCAACAGCATCAGACATCGCTTGTGAAGGAATTACCTGCTGAAACAGCTGATATGACGGGTGTGTGGGCTGTCAGTATTTTCAGTGTGCGAAAGGAATTCCAGGGAAAGGAAAGCTTGTGACACCTGGAAAGAAGATAAAACGGAGAAAAAGTGTGTTCGCTGAGTGTGACGATTTTGTTAAAACTACTGTGCGTAACGAAGTTCATTCGTTTTTCTTGCGTAACGAAGCCCCGACTTTAAATAAAATGCTTGCTGCTATACATACTTATAAGAAAGAAAATATGTTTTTAGTGAATGGAAGAGCGAATATCGTTCAGGTTATAATAATAATAAACACTGCAGAATGCTCTACAGATGAAGAATGCAAAATTCAGCCGGGCGTCGAACCTTCATCGGAAAGCGAGTAGAAACATACGTACATGAGTAAGTTATTTAATACACGCGTGATCTGTGTTAGATGTATTGAAATTAGACTAACTAGTATCTTTCCATCAACACAGTTCTCACAGCGACCAATCACTGGTTTTCGCAGCGGAAAGATATTGATCTCGTTTATAAAACCGTTATAATTACAAAAACATCTTTGTCTTCCTGAGATAACGCCTTCTGGTACATATCCAGTACGTCCACCGAACAAAAAAAAAGTGCTCTTGGTGCAAGTGTCCTGAAATTACAGAGTTTCTTTTTTTTTTTTTTTTTAACCCACACATGAAGGTCTTATTTTAATAGCGGTACAACTCCAATTTAGTGCATTTTTAGATACGGAGACCTGAACATAATACAACGTCAAAAATTCTGTTTTTGAGGTAGGTGAAATAATGAAGTTCACAGCGTAGAGAAGTAATACTTTTGAAATAAGGTAGAATTAACCTTTCTTAACACGATGGTGGAAACACATCCTTTATTTACAAAATTGGAGTTGTACCACTGTTAAATAAGCCCTACATATTATGTTTACGACACCGTTAAAATGCTGGTAAAGTGAAGTAATTTTGGCCTGCATTCAACATGTCGGTCTTTAGCGCTGGTGAGGGGCGACATTATGTGAGTATGGAGCAGCGCCGGAATGCGGGAGCGGGGGAAACGGGAGATCCCCGAGAAAACCCGTCGGCCAGCGGCATCGTCCGGCACGATTCCCACATGATAAAACCCGGGGACCGACCCCGCCGGGTATCAAACCTGGATCGCTTTGGTGGGAGGCGAGTTCTCTAGCTACTGCGCCAATTGCGGTCCCGAAAATGTCTGGTAGTATGTAATACTTTCATACGCGCTTATGAAAACACGTCGACCAAAAGTGCAGTGACAATGAGTGTAGACCTGAAAATTTCGCGTTTTCATTTGGGCACAAGCTAGGATTCAAAATACTGTAGATTCATTTCACTTTCACAATTGGCTCTTGACACAATTTGGCACCTCCTGGATGGCGCACAGCCAATAGTCAAGACTCAACTAAATGCAAGCCCAATAATATGTTATCATTGTGTCCGACAGCAGCCAATGAACAGCTGATGTTTGCTTGAGTACACACAGACATAGGTTATATGTATATATATTATATGTATGTATATATATTATATATATACATACATACATACTTGGAGGTTAGCGTACAGGTCAGCGAACCCGCGAATTTTTACGGTCTCTAGCAATGAGACAGCCAGGTTGTGAGTGAGTGAGTATTATTTTACACGTCGTTTTTCTAACACTCAACATAATGATAGCAGTATTTTAACCCCTACACAATTCTTAACAACTGTGGTCGTATTCCAACTGGTGATTAAGTAACTAATGTTTTGGTATCGGAACGCTGACAAGTGACCCGCGTTCACCAAATTCCAGTTGCAAGTTAAAACCAAACTACCACGCAAGTCACCATTTAATAACGTTGAATTACAAGGGGAAGGGGGGGTTATTTAGCCACTAAGTTGAGTGTTTCCCCATCGGATTAGGTAAGTTGTGGGAACACACTCTCGCACATTGACTATCTCTGCAGTGAAACTCTGCAACAACAATGAGAGTAATCCTGGATATTTGTGAGCGGAAGGGAGAGGGAATGTTCTCAGAGGCAGGCAACAGCCAGCAGCGTACTAACGGTCAGCAGATCCCGGCCTAACGCTGCAATACTCACATGTAAATTAAATGGGGGTTGCGGTACAGTGAGAGAGGCGCGTGCAGGCGTCTTGCTGATGCTTAATCCCGCGCGACTAGCCGACCAATCAGCATCCACCCGCCTTGTAATGCTTGAGCAGAGGAGGGCAAGTAATATTGGCCACGGAACACAATAGCCGAGCTTCGGCAATTCGAACAGCGGAAACAAAGATGCCTTAAAAGAGGGAGGGCTAGACGCTAAATTTTATTTATACTTTTTCTGCAATAATTTTTTACTTAAAATATTTTTGGTAAACGTGACAGTGTTGAGGCATAGAAGATATTTGTGATGAATTTTGGCCATAATAATATTGTTATATGTTCATTTTTGAAAGTTAACCTCTCTTGCAATCATTCTGCATGACGAATTAATGAAAAATGCCATTGTTATTTATGTCCAGTATGTATCATACGTCTTGTCAATGATAACATTTTGATAGTACAAGTTGAATAAATGGTATGGCTTGAAAATAAAAATTCAAGAAAATTGACTGGATTTATTTACTTGGACATACTCCATTGCGAAATAAATGACTGTCGCAATGGAGTATGTCCAAGTAAATAAATCCAGTCATGCACTCCCATTGCACAGTTCTTTCAAAGATCATTTCAAGAAAATTATCTAACACTCCCCCCCTCGTTAGTTTCTCCTGGTTTTACAATAATAATTTTTTTAAAACTTAAACGAGAGAAGATATCAAATATCTGTCTTGCAGATTTGTTAAAAATTTTGTTCTTATCGCGATAGCTAATATTTTCAAAGCAAGAAATTATACGATTTCGACTAAACAGACAGTTAAAGAGAATTTGGTTAGTTATATAATCAGCTAAATCCATAGTATATACTGCCTTGAAATAATCTGCCGACATAGAGAAGACGACTTTAAACCAAGTAGCCAGACAGATCTGCTCTCGTTCAGGCGTAAAAATTAGCATCGCTAAAAAGAGTAGAAACTAGAGAGCATGGCCTTATGTTTGGATTCTAAAGATATATTACTGCATTGATAAAAATGTTTGCACATCGACATAATTCAAGTGTAGGTTAAACGTGGCCGCAGGAGTGGACGTATTTTGCGCGTTTCAAGCCTAGAATCTAGGTTCACTAAGAGCGACACAGTGCGTGCACCAGGCCTCATCCTGGCCTCTAGGGCTCTAGGCGAAAGTAAATAGTGAACTTCTAGTCCATAATTCGCCTCTACGAGACTGTCAGTTGTGACTATGTAATTTGCGATGAATATTAAACGTAAATTACTTTCTTTATGCGTCTTTATTTTTTTTTAACTGTCTCATAGATTTTTATGCCTAAAAAAAACTTAAAACACACATTTTTATCATTTTCGGCAGCTAAAAAAGGTGAAACCTAATTCAGATTGTACATACAGTGCCGCACGGACACCTAGGAGTGCAAGTTAGTATTCCATTATTGTGACCATTGATGGCTATGACACGGAAGAAATAAAACCTAGACTTTCTTTCAAACTTTACACTGTATTTTATTAAAGTAAATATATCTTCTCACATATTCGTTTTTACATTGTTGTGGTTTTTATAACGTCTGCATGTCTTTCCCTTACAATTTTATGTTTGTGTGAATGACTTTGGTGCATTCAATCATTCAAGTCTAGAATATTAGAATCTCTTTGTGACCTGTATTATATTAAGGCACGAGATAATCCCGTCATTATGCTCTGTTTAGTATGCAGAAATGTAGGTTAGCAAAGGAAGCAATTAGTACGGAATCTCTGTTTAAAATATATTTTATAATATGCTAAGTCCAATGCACAATGATAAAGTCTTTGAATGTTTCTTGCAAAGGGACAGAATGACAAACTGAACTATTGTGGTCATACGCCATTGCATTATTTGTCGTTCCAGAAATCTTAGAATGAGACTAAGAAAAACAAACAACTAATAACGAAGAACACAAGAAAAAAAAAATAGAAAACAAGCCTAGTTGACTGTAGTCGATATATCCATAAACCAAATCGACGGAGCATGAAAGATCCCATAAGGAATTAGTCAACAACACATAAAAAAAATAATAAACAACCAAAAATGAAAGTTGAAATACAAAATAATCTGTAAAACTCAGGATATCACAACTAAGACAGCACAGACAATACTGGGACGAATACAATAACGGACACAAGACAGGATAACAACGACGACGTCACAGACAACACAACAATGAAGACATAAAAGAACACAGTAGATTTCCAAAGGTCGACTTGTCACGACGTTTCGGGAGCTGACATCTGCTTCCGTCTTCAGGTGAAGTAAAAGTGAAAACTGGAAAAATTGGACAGTATGAAAACAACTAGGCTTGTTTTCTCTCTCCCTCCCCCCTTAGTCACATTCTAAGATTTCTGGGACGACATATATCGCAATGGCGTATGTCCACAATCGTTCAGTTTGTCACAAAGGTAAAATCGCGTCACTTTTGGACGCTACAGCACTCAAGGAGATTCAACGCAGGTTGATTAAGGACGTTGGACCCGTAAAAATTCAAAATTTTATATTTGTGCCAAACACTGTTAAACTTTTATACATCAGATAACATGTCATTTCCCCTAATAAAAAAATTAGGGCCAATTGTTTTAGCTTAATCAGCTATCAAAGTCACAAAATGGCAGTTGCGGTGTAGCCAAAATTATAAAAAATAATTAACTTGCAAAAACAAGATAATTCATATCGATACTTAATGATGTGAACTACTTCAAGACACTTTTGTAAACACAAAGCGATATATTTTTGTATTTTTTAAAAATTAATGAAAATTAGTAAATTTTTGCATAACTTTGACTTTCTGCTACTACTGAAATATTGAAAACTAACCTTTGTCAAACATGTCATGAAATGCATTGATACACTGACTTTCAGTTCTCGTAATTTTGAATTCGTTAGTTAATTACTTTTTTTGATTTTGGCTGCACCGTAATGGCCATTTCGTGACTTTGTTGAATGATTTTGCAAAAACCATTGGGCCTAATTTTTTTTTATTTGGGGAAATGACGTGTTATCTGATGTGCAAAAGTTGAACGGTGTTTGGCACAAATATAAAAAAAATTTTTTACGGGTACAACGCCCTTAATGTTCGAATAATGATTTTATCGTCCGAAGCTCTGTAAACCGCTTGGCTGTCTATGAGTAGGCGGTTACATTAGGGGCACCGCATACATGAAGATACTTTGTAATATAAAAGGACAGAAGTAAGGAGAGATAAGGGCTAAACTGACACGCGCAGTTACTGGTCTATCGCGCGTATGCGCAAGGCACTAAATTGACGCGGAATTTTTTTCCTGACGCACCGCTGTAACTGTGTGTTTTCAAAACTGTGTCCGGAACAACTTTGGATATATTGGAACGTTACGAAACAGCGCTACGTGCGGCAAAGTTGGAAACTAGTGACTTGTCTGTATTGCGATGTTGTTTGGTTAATACTCTACGCGTACTTCCGTTGAATTAAACCATCCTTAATGAACTTTTTAGTTGTGTAGTCTTTACCTGCTGTATGGATGCGACTTAAATGTGTTACTTAATTTTAGGGTTATTTGTATACACAGTACGAAATTTATGTCAAAATTATAGACAATACGGGCTTTTATTTTTAATTATATCAGTTTTAATGGGAAATATTTGTTTTCAACCGACGCGCGAGAAATAACGATTTACGGACCTGTTTGGGAATCAGTTTGGGAATTAAGCGTAATACTTCACCTCAATAAATTTTATACCCTAAATACCAAAATATTTACTGCACTAACCTGGCCACGTAATTGGCGACTTGAATTCTAAACCATGCTAACTTCAAAATTTAGGAATTAACAAAAAAGATTATTTATTTCCTGTGCGGGTTTATTTCTATCTGAAATACGATACTAATCGGAGTAAAAAATATTGTATTTTATTGAATAACATTTAAAATAGATATAAATGCAAACAAAAAAATATGTTACTTTTTATTGCTTTGTTTGCATTAAAATGTGTCATGGGACTATGAATTTAGTAAAAAAAAGAAAATTTTGCAGTCAGTCTTCCCTGCAAAATGATTTTTGTAGTAACCACAAAATAAATTTTTGGTGGCCATAATATTATAGTGGTGTCAACAAAATGTGTTTGTGGTGACCACAAAATAAATTTTGCAGTGTAAATACCCACAAAATATTTTGTAGCAGATACAAAATATTTTTTCCTGTGTAGTTTTTCGAAGGTGATGACTTAATACTGAACCCGGTATAGAATGTCAGTAGCAGTGGCCCAACAGACATCGCGTGGAGCGCGCACACTGGCTGCGGGGCGGAGCAGAGGGAAGGACGTCAGGGCGGCGGGCGTCGTCTCCCTGGAGCGACGCGACGCGATGCGACGCGGCGGAGTGAATCGTGGCAGATAGCCGACAATTCGTCAAGGCGCATCGCGGGGTGAAGGGACCCCCGGCTTAGCGAGCAGATACAGTACGATGATAGCACGGCTAATCCCGCCGCCCGCTAGCCCCGGGGTGTTCCCGTGGGACTCCTGCCGCTCTGCGCAACAGCGGGCCACGTTCCTCTTACTCCACACCGCGTCACTCCTGCGTTCTCCTTACACGACCCAAGTCCTTATTAATTAAGCGAGTGTGTTAGATAATTTTCTTCTATAGGTGATTCGGAATAAAGTGAGGACTCAAAAAAGCCCCGATTAATTTCTATTTTCTGCGTGTTTATATCTTTCCGCCGAATGTAAACATAAATATTGCCACGTGCTTTTATTTACATAGGGTCGTGCGCAATGTTTACAACTACATAAAACTGCTCCGATAAAATTTTGCTACAATATCTACTCGTTAAATGCATGGTGGCTAAATATAAGATATAATAAAAAGTAATCGTAGTTATAAATACCTGCTAGTTAACGTCTTATATTATTGGTTACTGGTTTCTGTCCATCCACTAATTGACACAACACGCACTATTGCCGTTACGAATCACGTAAATGCGGGCGTAGTTTATTTGAATTTGTAACTCAAAACCGCCACTAAAAACACGCATGACACACGCAATTCAAGAATTCAAGTTTCGTTCAGTTCTAGTGCCACGACCAACGACGCACGTAACAGGAACAACAAATAACGTATTTTCTTAAATGTGAAATAAAAAACAGTGTTTCTAGGCTGGCAAACGTAAAACATAATGTACAGAATACCGATGGTTTCACATCGTATGGCAATGATATTTATAGCAATTTGCAATACTTAAAATATGTATATACGCACAACGGACAAACACACGAAAATGATGCAATTTGGCGAAGCGGCGAAAAAAAAGGCGAAAACCTAACTTTGATGCCACCTTTCGGTGGAATTTTGAACTGTTTGAAGCGCGGAGCAAGCGATAACATGCAAGATGACCTGAGGCCGGCGATAGCGTCACATTCTTCTGTCGCCAATTAAGATTAATTATACTGTAAGTAGAAACGTCAATAAGATCATAAATATTTTTTTTAAGTATATTAAATACAGAGAGGTCGATTTCATCTGTTCTTTCACTAATGTTGTATTCAAATAGGAAAATACACGGTACTACATGCGACGAATCGCTACCAACCATACAAGCAGTAAAGTAACTTTTGCTAATGGTGACTTATATGCAGTAACGGCAAGTAATTTTTTTCAAAGGTTAAATCTTTAGTGCTCACTTTATCCCGAATGACCTATATTTTTGTTTTCAAGCCGTAACATGTATTCAAGTTGTATTACCAAAATTTTCTTTTTGCCAAGACATAGGAAACATTCTTGATAAATTGCTTGGCATAAACGGTAGTGAATTTTTCATTAATTCGTCATGTAGAATCATTACACGGTAAGTGTAGGTTAACTTTCAAGAATGATTAAAAGTCCAATACATGAGGCCGCGGTGACCAAGTGGTCAGACCATTTACCTCCCACCAAGGCGATCCGGGTTCGATTACCTGCGGGGTCGGACCCCGGAATTTCGCATGTGAGAATCGTGCCGGACGATACCGCTGGTCGGCGGGTTTTCTCGGGGATCTCCCGTTTCCCCCGTCATTTCATTCCGTCGCTGCTCCACACTCACATCATGTCACCCCTTGCCAGCGCTGAAGACCTCGATGTTGAGCGCTGACCAAAAATGTCTCACTCACAAGTCCAATTTAAGATGAAGATATAACACTATTATGATCTACAAAATTCATCACATATAACTTCTATACCTCGACATTGCCACATTTGTCAAAACTATTTTAAAACACAAGTTATTGTATAAAATCAATAAATGAAATTTTATATCTAGCTCCCCCACTTAAGGACGCAGTTGAAAGCACTTTTCGTGTATATTTGTTTTCATATTTATATTTGTACCAAATATTTCTTTCTTTTTATACGTAGATTCAGTGGCGGCTCGTGGGTTGTTGCCAGGTAGGGATGCAGTTGCCAAGAGATGTACAGGGTTGTGCGCTGGTTGACTCTACAGCCACTGACACGCTGATATGCAGGTGCCCCTTACTACTTACAAAAGATCTAGTAGCCGACAAATATTTCATGGTCGTTGGTCTACGACGCGTTTATCAAGAGTGAACAGTTTCGTCTATCTGCAGCCCCACCAGGCAACAACCCACGAGCCGCCACTGCATAGATTGTGACTAAATTTATCTTTTATGAATTTTTTTACGTATCATAGTTTTTGTATAATGGTCTGACAAAGTCAAAATTTGCATGTAACAGTTTTAAGAGCGACACTAAAACCTACTGACTTACCAAACTGAAATAATGTACACAGAATAACGATGTCGTAGGTTACAAGGTACAATGTACGGGATATTATCTAAAATAGGATGACTAACTCCGCATGCGTGTTCCATAAGAAAAATAAGACGAAAACTTGTTCCGCACTTTTCACTTAAACTTAATATTAAAGAGTAGTGAGCATCTAAATATGAAATTTTAAAACCGTATTTTCCCAAATTATGTGAAACTATTTGACAAAAAATCATATTTTCAGGATTTCTTAATGCTATCTTGATATTCAAACCAATAGCAAATGCTAGTTGATACCTTCCACCCTTAAGAAAATAGCAGAGGTGGCTACCCTTTAACTGCATACAACTTTTAACCGTCAGAATTTCCGAACATTTGAAGGTGGTTTACAAAGTGCGTATGGAACTTGACTGTTTTAGCACGTACACGCAAATACATATTCTAATGTTAAATATTCACATCATCTCATCTATCAGGAATTACTAACGTGTATTTATACGTAGTTCACTGAGCATTCGGTATTTGTAAAGGCTCGGTATATATGGCTTGACGTTATATTGTTGCCCTACTTAACATATGAAACGCTGGCAAATATAGTATTGTTCAATTAACTCACGAACGTTTTACAGGCATTAGCCATTCTTTCCCCACTGTTCCAATAGCGCCTATACATTTTGAAGATCTAAATTTCGATACTGATGTTTTCTTTGGCAAATTTTTCTACAGTTTATCTGTGAGCGCCCTACGTTTTGCGACAAGAAAAGTTAGGACTACTTTCAGGCGCCGAGATTTTTCTGTATCAGAACAAAAGGCCAGCGTAATAATACTCGGATGTTATTATTTCAGCTCCCAGCATAAAAGCACAATAAATAATACTGGGCATGCCGAGTGAATGCTAAGTAAGTGCAGTGCATTAATTAAAGAGTCGTTGTACAGATGCCTGTAATAAATATACGACAGTTCGCAGGTATTCATAATAACTAAGATTTGATAACAGCAAATATTCAAGATTTGTATGTACCTGTTGTAAATAGCGGCGTAAAGTACGAGGGGTGTTCTGAAAGTAAGTTTCGTGATTTTTATACGGAAACTTTATTGCCAAACAAAATACACCATGGTATAATTGCACTATTTGTGAACATAGTCGCCACCGACATTGAGACATTTGTCATAGCGACGAGAGAGATTATATCACCCAGCCTACAGCACCGATCATGCCCCATCGGACTGTCACGTGTTCCTTGCATTGAAAGCCGCCCTCTCAGTACGTTACTTCCACAATAATGCTGAGATGGAGCCGGCTGTGCGAAAATTACTAAGTTTTTAAGGTAAAACTTCAGTCCAGATTGAACCTGGAGAGGAGTCAACTCGGAGTGAATGTATAGCGAACATGGATTGTAGAAATGTGTTTATGGTATATATAGGGCCACGATTTTGTCGCGAAAATATTTTTGCCCCACTTTGTTTCAGTGACTCACGTGCATATCGGCAGTTATGTTTCAAGGTTATTGGCAGCGTGTCTTTGTTCAGACACGCTTCTCATTTTACTGCACCTATCAGAATAAGATTATTGTGAGTCTGTACGTCTATAATTTGCCAAGGCAAGTGAAAGTATAATCATCCAATCACAGACGATGTAGCAGAGCTGCAGGTGTTCACATGACGCATCGAAACCAAATGTTGCAAAAATCTTTTCGCAATAAAATCGCGGCTCTAGGTATATATTACAATCCAGATTGAACTATAAACAAGAGTGAAGTAGGAGTCAACCAGGACTGAAAACATAATAATACGACCCATCGGCGACAATATGAAACGGAAAACAGGTGAAGAACGAAAAATAAGTGTTGCTCCAATTAGGTTTTTCTTCTTGTATCTATTTCGCTGTAGAAAATCAGTTTCGCTTTACAAATACTTGCCTTGTACACTTTATATTTAACTATAATTAGGGCCCGGTAGTTTTCGCGAAATGATTTTTGCAGCACTTTGTTTCAGTGCCTTACGTGCACACCTGCATCTCTGCTTTGTGGTCAGTGATTGGATGCCGTAACATACAACGTCTGGAGGTTAAACCCACAAACCACAGACGTGTTGTGTCACAGTATCCATGTACTGATTGGCACAGTCAAATGAATAATAACTCTGCACAAAAACACTCTGCCAATAATCATTAAGTTTAGCTGCAGGTGTACACGTACGACACTGAAACGAAGTGGGGCAAAAATATTTTCGCGAAAACTACCGGGCCCTACCAATTATTTTATCTCTGGTCTTTTTTAACCTAACCACAACATATAACGAAGCAATATGGCGACATCTTCGTCCTGCACGTTTTCTTGTCAATCTAGTCCGTGTTTACACTAAAATCTCAATATGGATTATTCACTCAAGTCCACCTTAACAAGTGCAGTGGATTATCTCGCTTCACTCCTACTTCAGTTCACTACAAGAGTTTAAAGGAAAATCTCAATCTGGATTCCTATGTCCTTTCCAGGTAAATCCGGATAGAAAATGTATCCTAAACGGTCTAAATCCTTACATTGCAGGGCACCGAGTTTTACCAGAGTGGTTTTTTCCAAACTGATTGCACGCTATGACAAATGTCTCAACTTCGGTGACGACTATATGTCGAAAAGTAGTGCAAGGTGTATATTTCATGATACCAGGGTGTATTTTGTTTGTGAATGAAGTTCTCGTGTGAAGAAAATCACGAAACTTACATTTTACGGGACATCGCTCGTAAATAGCAGTGGAATACAGAGGGGAAAAAAGAGGGGGAGGCATTTGCACTTGCCCTCACAATGTGGGGTGCCTCAATTTTTTATTAAATATATAAATGATTTATATTTAAAATTGAATTGGTATTTCTAAAGTTCCCATTGAATCATGAGGGTTGAATAAGTGTAAAATGCATATTTCACATATCTGGGGCAACAATAACTTGTTTTCCAGTTGAAATTGTTTTAACCAGTATTTTAAAAGCCGTCATTTTCATTCCAACTCACAACCACGCAGAAAGGAATGTAAGTGAAGTTGTAACCAGTACTCTAATGAAATACAAACAACACCATTGATATTCAGTACTGTCAAGGTCAGAACTATAATGACGCAGTCAACATGCCAGGGAAGTACGTGGGACTACAAGCACTCATTAAACTGCATAAAAAAAGGTGGCTCAGATTTACATTGCAGCGGGTCTCACATTCACACAAAACTGTTCTGAGTATGTGTGTAAACATTATACAAGCACACTCTAAAAATAGTTGGTAAATTTGCCACTAGTGCGAATAGGAGCGCTAATAAAGTAGGCATGATAGAATTGTTTCCCAGACGTCCATGGTAGCATTCCTAAACTTATTAATAAGACAGTCAAATGTATACTGAAGTTACCAGACTTGTATTGTGACAAATGTAAACGTTTGCATATTTACAAGGCGGAAGTATGGCAACTGTCTCATACTGCATTTAGGTTAATTACTTCCTAAAAATTTTTGGAGGTTTTTTTACAGTGTATAACAGAAAGCTCCTGGCCGTGTTTACATTTAAATTCCGCGGTAAGATACAAACTGGCTGCAAATAGGAATTAATTAGGGCTTTCAAATATGCTCACGTTATACCGAACCGAGTTTAAATACCTCGCCGAAGGTAGTCGCAGTGGTAAAGAATGGGGAGGCCGCTATTTCGCACGGCGACGATCACTATAACCTCTTTCATGCCGATCCTTCTGGTCTTAGCCTGCAGCTCGTAGTTTGTGGGAAAGCCTGCGCCTGACAAGGATCTCCAACACAAACTGCTTGCTCTGCTGTGGGCGTGATGTGATGATGCTACGCGCTCGCAGACAAACGACGACAAAAGCGCAACGCGTGCAGCAACATCACGATTTACACAGGGTTGTTAGGGGGAGGGAGGACAATCCTGGCCACGTGCGTACAGGGATTTACGCGGGCGGGCGAGCCGGTAATATGTCACCCCTACGTAATACCCTTAATCGCCGCGCGCAAAAACCTCATCAGCGCACCGCACGTCGCTCGTCAGTACCGTTATCTCTGCTCGCTTTCCGCGCGCATTCGCTAATATTGTGTGGATGTGTGTGTGTGTGTTGGCAGCATCAGAATACACGCCCTCAGGGTATGAACGAAGGTTTCGACCGCGTTGTTCGCAAGGATTCGCTTATCTTCTTTAGCAGGACGTGATCTCGTCGAAGTTCAGTAATGATTATATTTATTTTCCGCTCACACGCTTTGGGCACTGGAGGCGGTTACATGAAGTAACCGGACGGGGTTAGGTAGGTTTATTCAGTCGCGTGACCAGGTTTGCTCTATAATCAGGTTATGTCCAAAAGTCTAAAAGCAATTGAGGGGTCTCGTGACTTGAAAACTCCACTTGGGTTACAGTTTTGACGCTTCAGGCTGAGATTTTGGTCTACCCAAGCTAACCTCGTGACTTAATATAACTGCATTAGTACTCTGCCGTTAATACGAAAAATGGTCGAATTTCCACCTATGACGCGCGGGAACAGCGTAGCGATAAGAGCCAGTGTCCCACGCTTGAAGAGAAGCATATCGCCTCTATTCGCAGCGCGCCAAACTGGCGTGCAAAGTTTTCCTTGTAGTCTTTTTCCTACGGGACTTTAAGAGGCTACCACAACATTATATTTTATAATAGTATGAAGTAAAGACCAACGCATGTCTCTCACTTTGTACTTTACGAATCAGGTAATATTTTTGTAGTTACATCAGTCGAAAAAAAACCATGTTTAGCCATTTTGAGAGGCCCAAAAAATCATGTTTCTAACAAGCGTAGTGAATTTTTGAAAACATAGAAGCATAGTTTCAAGCGTGTGTTGTTTTCGTAGATAAACATAATATGAATATGTTAAACGGTTTTGCGTAAAAAAGAATACGCGTGACAGGCTGCAACGCCGTCCATGCGCCAGTCCAGGACTTCCCTTAATGGAAGTGTTCGAATGTTCGAAGGGAAGACAGACGTGAGTTGAGCGTACTGCGCTTAGAGGCGATGTGACACGTAGCGAGAAAGCTAATGTCGTCATTATAGCCCGCGCGCTTCTATAGGTCCCTGTCGCGCTCGTTGCAATGCAATAGCACGTACATCAGGTCTGTAACACTGTGACATTATTGCACGTGTCAAAGGATTTAACTACATATGCCAGGACGTCTTCTTCTCCTTTGCCTTAATAGGACTGTGTACTTAGCCGTTAGACGGTGTTGTGGCGGGTCACGCGAATGCATTTTTACGCGAAACCGCCGAATTTATTCTTATTGTTGTTATCTATGAAAAGAACACCCACTTGAAAGTATGTATGCCACTTTTTGAAAATTCAGTATTCTTTATAGAAACATGGTTTTTTGGCCTCTGGAAATGGCTGAAAACGGCTTTTTTTTTAGACTGCTGTAACTCTACTCTGAAAATCCGACCTGTATCCGTAAATTGCAAAATGAGGCGCGTGCTTTGATCTTTACTTCATACTATGCAAAAATAAAATTTTAGGGTCACCGCCTAAAGTCTCATAGGAAAAAGAGTTCTACGAAAACAATGCACGCCAGTTAGGCGCGCTGCGAATAGAGACCATGTGTCTATCGTCGAGAGTGGTAGCTACTCTGACTTTTATCGCTCAGCTGTCCCCGCGCGTCAAACGCGGAAATTTCAAACCAGTTCACAGTACTCTTAAGGTAAACGTAGTGATTGAGATATCTCTAAACAGAAAGTTCTCGAAAGTCGGTGAGAATGAAAAGTAGGTGAACGTGGAGCAGTGGCGGAATGAGAGGGCGGGAAAACGGTAAAATCTCGATAAAATCCGATGACCGATTGCTACAACCGTTACGTTCCCTACACGAGAAAATTAGGAGTGACTCTACCTGACTCAAACCTGGGTTGCCGTGTTGGGAGGCGAGTGTTTTGACCACATTTTTGAGTGTGTGAGTGTGTGTTTGTGAGTGAGTGAGTGAGATATATTGGCCAGCGCTTAACATCGAGGTCTTTAACGCTGGTGAGGGGTGAAATGAGGCGAGTATGGAGAAGCGCCGGAATGAACGGGCGGGGGAAACGGGAGATCCCCGAGAAAACCCGTCGACCAACGGCATCGTCCGGTACGCTTCCCACATGCGAAAATTCGGGGACCGACCCAGCCGGGAATCGAGCCCCAATCCCCTTGGTGGGAGGCGGGAGATCTAACCTTCGACCACCGCAGCCCCTGTGTGTGTTTGTGTGTGACAATTAGAGAGAGAGCGTGTGTGTATGTGTATGTCAGTGAAAATAACAATTGCAATAATACAACTAATAAAATTGTAATCTTTAGACAATAATGTAAATTCTTTGTTGTAGTACAGTGCTCTCAAAAATTTTTAGGCTAGTACATACAATTGTTAGATATTTTGTAATTATTTAAAAATAAAAGATATCTTTTCGAACCATTTATGTTTCACAACTTTCTAGAGTATTAATAGTGATTTCAAAGCCTAATGTTCACTTATTAAAAAACCAATTCCATACGAAGCTAATTATGCTAATGATTACTTTGTTATCTTAATTTTCGTCGTAGAGGGCGGCGTTTGTGCAGATCTAGTGACTGAAAATACACTTCGTGGCAACCTGCTACAGGTAAGTACACGCCCGGTGTTTCGGAACCAGTTCTGTTTGATAGCAGCAACGATCCGCCAGTGGCGATACAACAGCCAGACCAGTTCTGCACGCGTCCTGCCATCGTGGCGATAAATACCGAGCCACAAAACTCTCATTCGTGTCCTGCCCAGGGCGCGCACAATAGCCGCACGTTAAATTACTGAATTTACATCCTGATAAAAACTACAACTTTACTGAAGTAAAATACGAGGTGATGAGGTTGCGACTCACTAACCACTCACAATCATGTTGATTATATATTACTTTTTCAGTCAGATATAGTGGAATCCGTTATAGTACCGATATATTTTTTTAGAACACCATAAAGTTTTTAAATTAGATTATTTAATATAATTTTTTGTAGTTTTAGCATGTTCATCAAATGTAAAATATCCGTTAATAGAATAATTTTAAGTACGTATAGATAGTAATTATATTTACTGGCTTTCAAAAATTAAAAAAAAAGGGATTGTGTTTGATTTATTTGTCGATATTTCCATTTTCTTATGGGTTTTATTAATGAAGACTAATAAAATTTTTACTTCCAGACTGAAACTTCACTTAATCTGTAAGTAATATTCTGTCCCATATCTATCGGTAGTGTGAATATTTTCCACATTTGCAAGCACCGTAATATCTCTCAATTAATGAAAAAAAAGGGGGGGGGGGTTCTGAAGTTATCACCTGGTTAGTAATATTGTTACAAGATTAATGCCCTGGACGGAGTCAGGTTTTATCAGGTGGAGGACTTTTAATAAGCCAAGTAAAACATCTAAATTAAATTTCTTAATGTAGATCTTACACAAAATATTTATATGACGATGAATGTTCTTCACCGAAGGCAGGTTCAGAGCAATTGACGGTGCCGGGTGACGAAAACCACGATGCTTCCCGAGGCCGACTAGGAGATGGTTTGCCGCAGTATGGTGATAAGGGAACAAGGCTACACTTAGTCGTACACTCGGAGAGGAAACTATAAATGTTGACCTCCCCGGCCGGGAGTAGAACCCGTGACCCTTGGCCCAAAAGCCAGGAGCTCTAACCACTTAGCCGAGCATTATTTACGTAAGAACACGTAATTTACTACAATTCAAAATCATGCAGTTAAATTTGTACAACTAATATTCACCCTCAACTGTACCATTTGCACACTATCCACACTGTAAAAAAATTTCCTAAACAGTATGGGAAGTTTTTAACCCATACACAATATGTAACCATACACAATATGTAACACATACCATAGGCTACTTCAAGTTGCAGCTAGAGAAAATGTTCAGCGTTGTGACTGTACAAGTATGTTTTGTCTAGTTCCCAAAAATGGTTTGGATCATTTCTTGCAATGGGTCAGAATAACGTACTGTTTTGTTGTTGACACACGTCACTGCAATATTATGTCGTTCCAGGAATCTAATGAAATCTAAAGATTTCTGGGACGACACAATATTGCAATAACGTATGTCCACAACAGTGCATCAGTACGACGTGGACTGGATATCCACCATTCATGTATGGGAAACAATTTTGCTATGCCTATTATTTAATATTCTCGTTCATCGGTGTAGTTAATTTACAAATTATTTTTTTACAGTGCAGCTGACTCGCCGCTGCACACTCCTCGTCGCTGCACTGCCGCAACTGGCTGTCCGTTGTGTTGCTCCCTCGTCGTTCCTTGTCGCTGTCTCTTGAGTCGCCTTCTGGTCGCCGCAACAATGCACGCACATGCTAAGCGCCAAACAATCACTGCTCGCTCGGCCGCCGCGAGCTATATTTATAAACGGCTGTAAAATACTTCGTATCATTCTCCTAGCTCAACAATGACGCGGGCCGACTCAGCTGATCCCAGGTGTCGTCTTACATAACCCTCCTTAAGCGCGCCTTTCAAGGGCGTCTAATGTCATTGGCGAATGCCAAATTTACAGCCAGCCAGTGTGACGTCACAACGAGGGGTGACTGGCATGTCGCGGAGGGGAGCTGGGAAAGAGAACAGCTGTCCACATGTGTGTGACCCATCAGAGGGCCTATGCTGGAAAATACAGCTCGAACGTTCGTGTACGAGCTGTTTCGAATGGTCAGATTCGCATACGAACTTGCCTAGATGAAAAGATGTATGCTCGACTGTCTTGAACTCGTATACGAAATAAGTGTACGAAGTGAGCACCGTTGGTCGATAAGATGGCGGTTATTCGAATGTCTATCTCGACTTATAAAATATGAGTTTCTGTGACAACTAGGATATTTGAAATGTTAATTAGCGTAATAGAAGAATCGTAATATTAGCAGAAACTATCTCAGAGTGACTGACTCGACCAAACACAAAAGTAAATGACATAGTAAATGGAAAACAGGAATTTCTACATTATATACAGTAAATATAATTTTTTTTTCGGGTACTTATTCATATAGGCTTCGTAGTACTACATGCTTGATTCCTACCAGGAATTTTCGGGTTCGAAACTCCAATGCAGATGAAAAATTTTTTTTTATATCGATAAATGCAATAATAATTTCACGCTAAAAATAATATCTATGAAACATTAATTTATTTTACGTAATTTTCTGTTTTAGACGCATTGAAAGTGATCTTTATCTTCCGTCTGTAGAGACGTAGCAACTAATGTCGCAAATGTAGACGCACACGAATTACGCCTCATATACATTTAGCTGCACTTCTCCGGTAAATTACATTAATTAATATCCCGTTTTCTTACACCAAAATTCAATTTTTGGAATAAATAACATATTTGAAAATAATGAGTTACTTTTTCCTGTCAGATGGGTTAAATAAAGAACACTATTAGAGCAAGTCTAACAAAACGAAAGCTTCAAGAAACTAATGTTTAAGTTACATAGTTATAAACTAAAGTAAAGTAGTTATGCTAATGATTGCACGTAATTAATTTGTGTCAGTTTAATCAATTTAGAGCAAATGTATTTGAATTTTATGTAAGAGGCCAAATACCTACTGTTAACACGTAGAACTTTTTTGTCCCAGTATTTTACTGAAATATAATAAACAGCCGTCATAATTATAAAATATTACGAGAACTGTATTCTCGGGTTTGAATATAATGAGCAAAGAAAAAGGAAAATAAAAAAAATGTTTTGGTACTACACAATTTTTTATGACATTGTTGCTTGTTGAACTTTAGGTGATTCAGCAGCGAATTTATAAATTTTATGTTGCTGTGTTTAAACTGTTCACAGACGAATAACAAAACGCACATGAATACACAAATAATGTAAAAAAAATAATACCTCGGTATGTGGATACAGCAATGGAACCAAGCACACGGTTATATTTTCCTACAATCAATTACTCACTCGTATTATAATGTTTTTTTTACTATGATGTCTGTATTTTAGTGCATTTTTGTTAATAATTTACTGAGTTTTTTGATAAGGCACAAATTTGTATGTTTCAGTCAATCGCAAACATTTACGACTCGTATCATGCAATGTTAGTCAGTTATATTCATTTTAAAATATATTGTTTAGAATTAATAAATGCTGTATTATTTAGTGGTTAAGCATGTGTATTTTTTTTTTTGTAAAATAATCATACTATTGCAAATAAGCGCAGTTACATTTTTAACACTTAACTTAATTGGAAGCTAGTTTCTATTTAAACACTGTCGAGAATTTAAAAAATATATATATCATATATGTATGTACATATATACAAATAAGTGTTGAAATCTTGCTCCATAGCTTCGGTTTTTACGGCTTCTCGTATGCGAAATCACCAATTCGGCCGCCTGCCACCACTCGAGTAGATTTTCGTATACGAATCTCGTGTACGAGGACGGCAATATGTTCAATCATATCAACAGCGTATTTTGAGCGGTCAGGCGTGCGATTCGCATACGAACAAAAACTCGAGCATAGACCCCCAGGTGCTGTCTTTTAAAAATATCCGATGTTTTGTGTGCATTCTGAAACCCTCACAGTGCCACAATATCAATCCTATTTATTTATTTAAGAAAACTGATAAAAATTTCGCTATTTAAATATATTTCCTCTAAAATTTTGTGAGCAGGTATTTTTCGTTAACTAATCACAGTTCACATATCTCTTAGTTCGACTCACTTAAAAATACTCACAAGAATTTGAAAAGTAGATAGAATAAATAATAATGCAAAACTGTCGATAGCACGCGCGCGTATTCGCAAATGCATATAGACCACCCATTTATACACACATGTATACGTGTATGAAACAACTAAAATTCAAACAAATACATGAATATTTGTAAAATTAATGTTACTGGTTATAATTTTACAGTGTTGTTTTTCGCTACGTGACAGATAGAAACAGTTTACTTTTCCACTGCAATACATTTCACCCGTATTGTGAATTTTCATAAAATCACTACTGACTTCGCGGGTAATGTAGTTTTGGATTCTGAGAGATATTGTTTATTTCAACAGTTATGTATTTATTTTGACGGGTTTATCTGAGTGACAGTGGAGTTTAACTACCTTGTAAGACACATAGTTATTTTAATTTTTAAAGTGATAATTGCTCATTTGTAAACAAAACCTAATAAACTTGTTATTTTCATAACATGTAACTGAAATAGTATTTGTTTTTATCGGAGCCAAATCCATCAATAATCAATAATAGATTGGCAAATTGCGACAACCGTGAGTACGTAGTTCCAGTATGCAATCAAAATAAGCTCAATGCTGCAGAAGTTGATTTCTGTTCTTAGCTTCAGCTTTTCGTTGCTGCCGACGCTTTCTTCTTTTTCCCCTCCCCCTGAAGTTAATTATCTACAAAATACCGTTTATTACATTTCTTATCGTCAGATTATCCCGTCTTTGTTTTCTCCTGACGGTTAATGGCGTAATAATGACATAATCGCAAGATATAATGGAACCCTCCTTTCTATTTTTTCCTCATAAAACTATAATTTCGATGTGGTGATGACAGGAAAAACAACCAGATATTGCTTTACTGATCACTGTAATTGTACTTGATGCGATACAGTTAAATGAAGACAGTTCCAAACAATGCAAGGCAACCTGGGAAGTTTTATCTGTTAGGTTCATATATTGTCTTCGAATTTACGGGAGTAAACATAACAATGCCTATCATTTTAATGAGCTTTCTTTCTGCGCGTTATTAGCAGCTGGTACATACTGGAATATTACTTAGTTTTAAGATTACAACATGTATAAAACGTATAGAACTTAGAAGCGAAATGTGTAGTAGAGTTAAAGAAACCTCCGAAAATTTTTGTATTACGAATATAATTTTATATTTTCATGTTATACAAGACACGTTTGTGACAAAGTTCTTGACAGAGAAAAGTTAAATAATTAAAAAAAGATAATTTAAATTATGTACTGTAAATATAATTTATCGTTGTTTGAAATCATCGAATTTTTCAATCTTGCGAGCTAGCGAGGTACTGGTACGGTAGTGCTGCGTAATAAGAAATTGTATATTACGTCTTGCTTCAAGAGCCACAACTTTGGCTTGGTTATATTAATTATAATACGACGTTTTCAGTGGTTTAGGCTACATTTTAACTTTTTGTACGATACAACAAAATTTTTTATCAGGCAAAAAAATTAACTAATGGTTGGTTCCTTGATAAAATTTAAACGATCGTTTCCACTTATAGGCTTTCAAGACAAAGTAAGCACTTGTGATGACCGTCTTGTTAAGAACAGTAACTAAAATAATAGATGATGTCACCTGTGACACTCACTTTGGAGTACGGTTCTGTCTATTCACTTTGAGCATTGCATAGGATGCAATGTTCATGTTAAAATGTGACAGGGAAGTACAAATTGACTGAAAAGAAAAAAAAAATCAAGGCTTCAGAAATGGCCACTTCATCACGAACCACCTTTAGTGTAATGGCTGTTGCATAAAGTCATTACGTAATATATTACACGGATTAATAAACTATAAATTACTTAATTTTCTAAAAAAAATTAGAAACTTAATGGTGAGTTGAAATGTTTAACATTTTATACGAAAATACGTATAGTTTTATCATAAGTAAGTAACAAATTGATAGTTCATTTTGGTTACTATAGACGTTTTAGAGCAAATAAAACTCTACGTGAAATGAGATAGTGGTCTTAAACTTTTGATATAAATTGTAGAAGCTGGTTCAGATCATCATAAGATTGGTTTAGATAATCGTGACAATAGTGAAATACCCCTCAAATATACCACTTCAGTTTGTTCTTACGCAATGGTTTTAACATCTAATCTATTAGTTACTTGGTTACAGTAAATCACAAAATCGTATTACTTCATCAGCCAATCCCGAAGCTTCAACTAAGAAAGCTAAACAGTTACAGTTGGGTGAATCCTTGAAAGTAACATTGTTACATGTTAAATATATAAAATGAACCGTATTTCCCTTAAATATTCACTTGAGCAGTTTTTCAGAATGAGTAGCTGCAATTGTTTTTGTTGTAGCTTAGAAAGCAAAATCATAAGTATATTGCGAACACATCGTACTAATTACTTACCGTCTTATCGTGATGCAGTAAAAACTGCGTTACTTGCTGCCCATCTCACACTCTGGTGAAACATTTAAGCTCTAAGCGCGGTCACTGAAACTCGTCGCAGAAAATAGCTAAGATGGCCTTGCTTGTCGGTAGCAAGCGTGGACTGACTTCAGACTGGACAACTCTACATATGTTCTCGTGAAATAAGGTGTATAATGCAAGCTTGTTTATGAAAACAAGTCGTTTTTACGTTTTTAGCCTACTTTTCGAAGTAAAAAGTAGGCTTATGAGATCACCTTTCAGTCTGTGTGTCTGTTTGTGCCCCTAAACATTTTTGAATCAGTGGACCGAATTTCATCAAACTTTGTACACATAAGGTAAAGGCACCGATTATGAGACCCCCTCCTAATATGAGACCCCAAGGTAACTGAGCTGGTAGCTGCTGAACTCTAGTGACGAATACGCCAACTCGATGGCGGACACCTTTCCTGGCGTGCGTGTCTCCGCCATTAGTCAGAGACTGTTCAGTGCGGCGTGAGAGCAGATTTTGTGTTTTATGACTTCACGATTGTTTTGCGACGCCAACTGTATTGACGTACTACAAAGTGAAGGTAAGGATAATTAATTATTAATACAAATGGTCCGATTGTCATGTATGTGGGCTATTGAAGCTGTATTTAAGTTATTGTATTGCGGTTCTTATGTATTTGTTGCCTTGTGATTTGTGACGTCGATGTTTCGCTCCAATTATGAGACCCATATGGTTGCCTAATATGAGACAGGGTCTCATATTGGGAGCCTATTTGAGTGTACACATTTTGAAACATGAATGGCTAAATAATGCAGTAATTGATTATATTTGTATAAATATTAGTAACGTAATGCAATACCGTTTCCTCTATTTAATTGTTGTACGATCATATATTACAATTGGTAAATACTTACTGAACATGTGTATCGTAATATCTCAATCGTTCTGGATCTGTAAATAGTATTTAATCAGAACTTTAACTTTAACGACAATGTTGTGTGTGCAAATGGCTCGGGATCGAAACCTGGAAAGGAAGAATTGGGACAAGGACCAAATGGTCCTAGCAGTCAGAGCTGTACAGGCAGGTACGATGGGTTATAAAACTGCGGCGAAGCAGTATGGTGTGCCAAAAGGCACGTTGGAAAGGTACGTGAAAAATACTGAGTCAAGTGTTAATGATTTAGTAAATGTACCACTAGGCAGGCGACCAGTCTTAACCTGGGCACTTGAAAATGAGCTAGTGGAATATTGTGTTGAGATGGATAAACGATTCTATGGGTTGAGGAAATGTGATATTAAAAGAATGGCTTTCCAATTAGCCATTGCCAACGGAATCAAACACCCATTTTCTGACAAAAATGAAGCAGCTGGGAATAAATGGATGGCTTCTTTTTTGAAGCGTCATCCACAGTTGTCTTTACGAGTTCCGCAAAGCATTTCTCATGCCAGAGTAAAAGGTTTCAATCCTGAAAATGTGCAAAACTTTTTTCAACTGTATGAGCCTGAGTTTGACAAAATTAAAGGACGTGCTCACAGACTGTACAATGTAGATGAGACAGGGGTAACTGTGGTACAGCATAGAGCTGAAAGGGTCGTAACTTTGAAAGGAAAGCAAGAAGTGGCTGCATTAACATCAGCCGAGAGAGGGTCACTCATAACTGTAGTTACGTGCATGAATGCAGTTGGTTCTTTTGTCCCTCCATTAATTGTGTGGCCCAGAAAGAACATGAAAATGGA